>CM031242.1:811914884-812177384 GCA_018340775.1 Taxus wallichiana var. yunnanensis | reverse complement strand
TTAAAATCATTTAATGTATTGAATTCCAATTTCTTCACCACTAATCCTTTATTAATAAGGATGCTTTACTCTCATTTTTTATTGAATGAACATATATTTCAGTTAGGAGATTGAACTTTAGCTAAAAAATATTACCGCTTAAAACCTAAAAGAAAAGTTACTAAAAAAGAATACAAGAAATTCCTCAATTTTAATCTCATTTCTCTAATCTCATACCTTATGGAAATACACAAAATAAACAATTTTATACATCAAAAAAGAAAATAAAAAATAGAGGCAAAGCAATAATATGTTCCATTCAAAGAAACCAAATTTAAAGGCACAAACAAATTGAGAGAGAACATATGATAAGATAAATACATTGTGTTATATAGCTAATATCTAACATCTAAATATAATATCAAAAATTATTAGATCCTAGGAAGATGGTCAATTGTATATTTACTCCAAACATACCAAATTTAAAGTCAAAAACAAATTAAATATCGTCTCATTTCCAATTCTTTGTGCTTATCATGGGAGCATAAAGACTTCGATGACCTCACCCGAAACTTGCTAAAACAACTTTATAGAAAACAAAGTATTCTAATTAGTCAAAAAAACTTGAAATTACTTGCAAAACAAAAGCTTCAAATTAATGTAGAAGTCCTTATAAATAAAATAATTGATGTTGTCATGCTTAAAATAAACATTAATGACACACGTGTGAAAGAACCTAGAAGAAAACTTGCTACTTTAGAAATGAATAGAACCAAATTTAAGAGGCTTCTAGTGACTAAGTTGTTTTGAGAATTTTAACATGAAACCAATTCAACTTGAATTGAAATAAAATTATGTAAGGGTTACAATAACTACATTCAAGTCGATATTACTACTATTTACATGGGATAAATATGATTGTAATCAATTTTGTAAAGATTACAATTATAATAAATTTAAATATTTAAAATCTCATGTCATGATTTATAATCAATGGTATTAATTTTGACTATTACTTAAATATAAGTGTTTGAACTATTACAATTTACAACACTTACTCGATGACCGCAGATCCCCACCCTAATTTTTCTTAATGCCAATAAGTAAATAATGTTATGTTACTATTAATAAAAACAATGAGTGTTAATCATGGGCGGCCATCATTATTGACATACACTTAGGTCAACATACTTATAACTGCAAATATATTAGGACATTTTATAAACTACACCGCTCATTGTTCTAGCATGTGGGAATATCTAATTTCGTCGTAAAAACTTTCATGTTTGCTGATTAAACATGGCCTTCACTTACAACTTCAAGGAAAACAGAGTGAATTACCAAAATCACAAATGATTTAATAAAATAATAAAAATATCTAACATTACTTTTACTCGAGGAGAATGATAATTATGGTAGCTCATACGTGGCCAATAGAACACACCATCATCGCCACAAGATTTTAGCTAGTGGTGCATTAGTAAGGGAAATTAATAGCTCTCGTAAGGAACATTGAATACCGATGTGGTTATAGAAATCGATGAATGCACCTCTAGCTCGGGTCCCAATCTGAGCCATAATGGGAGCCTCACTCATTATCTGCCACTACTTTCATCCAAAATATGTGCTTGTCCCCAAGTGGAATGTAAGAAGAGATTGTGATGAAGATTTCGTCCTCTTGCCGATAGATTCTTACATGCCAAACCGAGCGTTCACAATTATCTGGGTGCTTTATTCGGGTAGGGCATCTTAGAAAACCTCACGCATTACAAAGCTATACCACATGCATAGCATTTTACAACTGTTATAATCTTTAATAGAAACAAAAAACCAATAAAATGTTGACATATCAAAACACTTGGAAAGACCAACCCCATTTCATAACGGCCATGTTGTTTCCTATTTGGGGAAAAGGATTTCACTATAACAACGTTATTTTTGGTTCCACAGCCTTGCAATGGGCATTTGGTTCTACTTCTTCTATTTTTTCTTGTGGAAGAAGTGCTTCCAAATGCCCATGAGGTCGCCTGAAACTTGCAACAACTAGGAATGTTAGCTGTAACCATGTGTAAGCCCCTAGACTCAACCAAGTAACCACCACAACACAAACCAATTAGACCAAAACTATGTCATCCTTCTCGAAAGAGAGGAATGGCGTAAAGCCACCATACACTACTAAAGCTTCCACGACATGATGGCTACGGACGGTGAGCACCTAATCGTAGGTCTTCAAGTCTCGTTTGGTTTAATAGTCAATTGAACTTGCCTGCCCGAAAACACCAAAATGGCAATAGATTTAATTGGCTCCAACACAAACAACGTGTACCTTCTATTCTCTAATAATCTTACTAATCGCACAACAAAAATATTTTACGACCCCAAGAATTGTCTTCATGAAGTAGGTGTCTAGGTTCATACCATGGTTGGGCACCACCGTGTGAAAGTCAAAAACACCCTTCTTCACATTGACGATGTTCATCAAGATGTTCAATCCTTTCATGGCTCCGGATGCCCGAACAACATCGTGGAAAGTGAGGTCTTTTGTTTCGTTACTATAGTATGAACAAATGCCAAGCCTTGTTACCCTAAACCGAATTTGTGGTTTCAACAAAGAAAAAACTAAGAACATAGAGATTAGGGTTTACCAACTTTTAGGGCTTGAAATGCAATAAACGAGTATTAGAAAATCGTACTTCAACAACCAATATAGCCTCTTTTTATGTCATAGATTCTTGTGTCACGTGATGAGACCCGCTTATGAGAGCCCACAATTAATAAATCTATATTTTTGCGAACGGAGTAGATTCAAATGTATTGTCAACGTTCATCCAACTTCAATCCCATCCTTCCCTGCATTGATTGAAGTTGTTATCGGCAGTAGGAGGGGTGTTGAAAGCTCGTTCATAACTAAAAGTGGTCTACGACTCTGCAATGAAGAAAAACCATCACAAATGAACTAAGACAACCATGATAAACCGTGAATGCAAATACAACAACAAAAGAAAGGCGTTTTTTGTTTTATGGTTTTGGAGATTAGCAATATGGACGAACAAGATTGCATCGTATTGTTAACATCTCCGCAAATGAAATCTAGACCATTAGAATCTTTGTCCATGTCGACGGAGAGCAACCCCAATTCCAATGAAAACACCTTCGACATAAAAATTGAGTCTTAATCAAGATAATTATAATTACGATGCATAAACATGCGAATAATGATATATTATTATTATGGATCACATCTTGAAGGCATACTTGGTCATCCCCTGCATTGTTTTCCGTGTAAATTTAGTAATTCTAAACGTCCATATCTCTATCGTCGGATTATTTCTGCACCCTAAAATATACTCTCCTCTCCAGAAAATTAAAAATAATATAGAATATTTAAAATATTAGTCAACGAGTTATGGACTTAGCAGAGGTAATGAAGACGGATGCAAAACACGGCAAATTTGAATTATTCAAAACTAAACCTCTTCCATTCAGAGATGCCACTCTCCATAATTAGCTTATGCAAAACACGGCCGGAAAAGTTTTCAGAGACACAATTAGCTTTCACTCTTTTGTTAAAATTTAGTTAATATTATGATTAGCAGAGAAACATTTATACAAATGTGCAGCAGTCAACATGGGGGCGTTTTTATCATAATTTTAAGCTCAGAGACTCTTCAATTGAATGTAACGTCGGTTTCCAGTTTCTTCCTCTGCCCATTCTCATCTTCATCGCCTCTATTTCTTCCTCGCTCACCTTCAATTTTGGCAGAGTTTTTTCCTCACCGACATCGTCATCGCCATTGTTGCAGACTGGAAGGATTTTGGAGTTGGAAGACATTCTCTTCTTCTTGTGATGATAAAAATCCATATCCGAATCAGACAGCACAGATCGCAATTTGTGCATGGGCAGAAGAGCATAAACATTTCCTCGCTCCAATTCTTCCTCCGCAGTGAGCGCTGCAACGCGATGCCCTGCTTGCAGACTGCTCAGTTTGCAAACGTAATGATTGGGATAACCCAGCATTACTTCTGCAACCTTTTCAGCTTTAATTCTTTCAATGCCACCGTCAGATCTAATAATTTTGACTGTTTTGGAGGGACGGGCTGCGGCCGAGCACAAACGATTCCCCATTAATTCCAGGCAAGTAAGTATATTTGTTGTTGTGGTTGTGATAATAGGATAGGAGTAAACCCTCAGAGATTTTATTGTGAAGGGAGAAATGGTGTAATGGTAGGTATAAATACTTTGTTAAGGAAGAAGGTTTCCACGATACTTTGTAAGAAAGAGGAGTGAGTCGCAATTACTCTGTTTTAGCGTGTCCACTTTCCACGCGATCAGTATACGCGAACCATGTAATATTATGAGTGTTTGATGGAGAGTGGAGGGTGAAAGAAGACCAAGGAGGACATTTTTCTTTTTTTTTTTTTTTTTTTTTGGTTGAAATCAAATGTAAAATGGATCAAGAAGTGTGAATAACAAAAAGAAGACTATAGTTAAGAGGAAGAAGGAAAGTGTCAGAACAGATGAGGAACCATTTCAAGAGTGGGAGAGAATTGATATTTTTCCATAGAAATGTCAAGTTTGGATAATGTGTGACAAAAAGAAAACTTCATATAGAGAATACGACAACCCAATAAAGAGTTAGTTATCGAAGTAGCAACAAACTTTGTATCCATCCTTTATCCATATCCCTATTACATTTTCCTATCACAATCAATCCTAGCAATGCTTCTTTTAGAATTTGTTTTTAGTTTGAGAGCAAACTAGTCTTGACTTCTCGGGGCATATATGAATATTTGGGTTGGTTTGATTTTTTAAATTTTAAATCTAGTTTAAATGGTTTCATCATGTCAAATGTAGGTATAGTCTTCACTTGCACTATTGATATTCCCTCTCCCACTAATCACGATGTGTCACATGGTGTGTTCCACCTCCCCATAAAGTTTGTGGCAAAATAAGCATTTTTAGAAAAATTGAAGTACCCATTTATTTAAGATATTATTGGTCTTAATATTTTCCTAGTATAAGAACTAGTTTTATATTGAAAATCATGCCTTATTCCATCACTCAATTAAAATATGTCACATGTACAAAATTTTCTTGAAGACATTTATTGATGTGGGTTTTATGCACCCCACATATAATGGGTTTTCACCCTCTCATTTTGAGACTTAGTTGGATTTTGATAAAATGCACGAGTTGCAAGTATGTGATATTATAATAGACAAATGGTGGAAAAAATGTGTGTGGCCTATGACCTACAAAGGAAAGTTGACCTAGTGTCATAACGATCACCCCAAGATGAATATACCAATGATGTTATATTTACATATTGAATCATAATTAAAAATCTCAAAAAGAGGGAATGGTAGGGAGAGAGGGAGTTTTAGATTTCAACCGAGTAATTCTCATTTCAAGCGACACTTTTAGAGATCTAATGCGAAATAACAAACATTCTTTAAATCTAACATGCATAAATTTGAATAAATGTGGCGCACTTGAGTCTCGGGACTTATGAATTATGAGTGAATATTAGTAACACCTCTTTCGCAATATAAATTGATCATAGTGAATACAATATATCAAATTCATCCATAACAATTTCCTAAAGTTCATTTTTATTACAAGAAATAGAAATAACAAATTCGGTTACAACACCAAAAGATTAGAGGTAGAAAACTAAAATGGTTAGAATAGTGAAATTATAGCCTACCCATAAAGCCATGGGGGATCCTTCCTAAGGTGGTATATAACATGTGCGATCATACGAGGAGCGATTTTTATTTACATTTTTTAGCACTGGTATATTAGTATAAATAAGGGTAGCATTGTAAAAGGGGGCCAATTATAAGAGAGTCTAGTAGTAAATCCTAAAACTAATAGGTAATATTTGAGAATTTCATGATTGTACGTATTTTGAAACTTTTGTAACAAATTACCCCTACACCAAAAGCATGCGCTTCTCTTATAGTGATCACTTAAAATCCAGAAAGTAAACTACTTAATCTAGAATTTGAGAAGGAAATAAGGAAATCAACATACTTAGAGAAAAACCCTAAATAGTTCCTAGCTTGTCATTCCCTTAAAACTTTATGCATTTTTTCGTCTCTTAAAATTGTAACAATACGAGTTTGTGTTCATTAATTTTTGATTTTGAAGCTAGTATGTGATCTCTAATTTAAAATAGATTTAATCCAAATTTAACATTTAAAAATAAAACTCAAGGTTGGTGTTAACTCTAATTTTTACTCGAGAAAATATCCTTGAGACAAAACTTCCGCTTACGAGCCACCAAAATATATCTTTTTTTCCTAAATTTAGACAAACTATGATATCGAGGCACCATGCAGAATTTTCCAAAAATTGGCCCCTTTTTACAACTATGAGACGAGTTATGTGAATTAATTTTAGTGAATTATCTTAATTTTGTGGTAATTGTAGGTTCAATAGTTGTAAGTAGTTTCTTATATCCATTGCATTCACTTTGTATTAGCCTATGTGTGACCATTGTTGTCCATAAAAAATTATAATATTGGCACCTCTAAATATTATATGTTGCCAATTTTTTTGTAGAATAGTGAATGTTATATGTATATCATTGTGTGATAATGGGATCCTACATGGGTAGCCTCTCTTGCATGCTCTTTCCTTACATGATTACTATGATCATTCTATTGTTTTGTGGTTCTTCATTTGAAAATTACTCACACACACACACACACACACACACACACACACACACACACACACACACACACACACACACACACACACACACACACACACACACACACACACACACACACACACACACACACACACACACATGCACATGCACATGCACATGCACACACATGCACACGCACACACACACACACACATGCACACACCCACATGCACACGCACGCACACGCACGCGCACACACCCACCCACCCACCCACGCACACACACACACGCGCACACACACGCACACACGCACACGCACGCACACACATGCACACACACGCACACACACGCATAACCACACACACACGCACACACACACACACACACACACGCACACACACACTCACACACACCCACACACCCCACACACACACACACACACACACATGCACACACACGCACGCACACGCACACCCACATACACACGCACACACATGCACACATGCACACACATGCACACACGCACACCCACACACACACGTACGCACACGCACACACCCATGCACACCCACGCACACACATGCACACACACACACACACACACACACACACACACACACACACACACACACACACACACACACACACACACACACACACACACACACACACACACACACACACACACCCACACACACCCACACACACCCCCACACACACACACACGCACATGCACACGCACAAGTACATGCACACGCACATGCACATGCAAACGCACACACCCACCCACGCATACACACACACATTACACACACGTACACACACACACACACACACACACACACACACACACACACACACACACACACACACACACACACACACACACACACACACACACTCACGCACACACCCACCCACACACACGCACACGCACACACCCACCCACACTCACACACGCACACACACACACAAGTGATGTGACATTGAGAATCCATGCAAAATACATTATACAAGAGAATAACCAATCAAACTAAACAACAAAAAGAATATATGTATAGAGATACTAATATTATGATATGACATACGTAAAATTACCCCCTTCCTTTGTTTGTAGCACCTTGTAGGAGATTGTTAAGGGGAGCCTCAAGAAGGATATAAAGAAGGCTTATGAAGAGAAAAGATGGGAAATCCAAAAATAATGTAGGCTTTATTGGCTTAATTGAAATTATTTCTTCTCATAGACCCAATATGTCAATTATGATCTCTAAGTGTAAGCTTCACTAATCCCTAAAACCATTTTTAAGGGAAAATTTTTATGTAAAGAAAGATTAAATTATTTGAATTTGAAATGACAATAAGTATGTCTATATATATAGGGAATATAACCTAAAACCAATACTAAAAATTAGTTGACTCCATTAGTCATACCAAAGAGTCAACTTGACATAGTTTTCCGCAAGACATCCTTGATCATGAAGGTGAGGAAAAAGGTAGGGAAGGAAGGATGATGAAAGCCACTTGGAGCATATATAAAGGTGATTTTAAAAATGTGAAATTATTAAAGCCTATATATTACAGATTCACATATGATAAATAAAATGCTATAGCATGGATTGGACACAAGCAATAAGAAAATGGAAATTAAAACCCTAAGTGCAAGAGAGGTAATAGGATACTTAGTTGATTTTTACCTTGATTACAAGTATGTTTAGGATGGAAAAATGATGAAATAGGAGGAGAGACTATTACAACCGTGCTTGGGAAATTCTCGCAACCACCGGAATAAGTTGTACCATGGCATATGAGAAGGGGCTAGAGCACATAGGCATCAAAGAAATTTGATAGGCACCGGTGATTGCGTAAATGCCCAAAATATGATTTTTCCGGTGTCACAAGATATTCATTAACCTTCACTATTAGTTGCATGTATGTCACACTATGTCTATAGAATTTGCCTATAACCTGCAAAATAAATGATCTCATGTAAAACCCCAAAACACATCAAATCCTACAAAGAAAAATATACAAATAGGGAGTCGATTGGCCTTGACAGAGTGAAATTATGACCAAGTGTTGCATTACATATCGAATCCATGTAGTTCTCGTGTGCGTGTGTGTGTAGAATCATGCCCTAGGAAGATCTTGCGCAATATGTGCTTGATAGTGAGCTATAACTAGATGTAGAAATGTAGATAGATGTGTGTATGGAAAAATGAACTTCCTCTCCTATGCATGTATGTAGAAAATGTATTCATTTTTCCCTTGAGTGAGTGCTAGATCGATGCCTTTAATGCTCTTAGAATGCCTTTGGATGCAACCTTAGGTGGTGATAATAGATGCTTAGAGCTTGGTCATTTATTATGGTCACATAAATTTTTATTTATATGATTCCCTTGTTTGAATTTCATAATTGACAACTAAAAGGATGACCCATAAGAAAAAAATGCCCAAAAAGGGTGAGTAAGATACAAAGAGGCTCTGGTCGGGTGCACAAGGGCGCTAGCGTCCTAGTTGAGCGCTGGTGTCCAAAGTTAATAAACATAATGCAATGAAGATCAGATCTGGGTGGGGTGTGTAAGACCAAAGAGGAAACTAGAAAGAAAAAAAGAGGCCAAAGATAGATGTCAATTACTTGGTTTTCTCACTTAGAAATCATATGAATAGTAGTATGTGATTAGGACCTAGAAATGTACCCAAAGTGCGTGATTTAGTGTTTACATTTTCCCCACTTTATGTTGTTGAGTAAATACTTGATAACATAAAGTAGATAAGAGATGCGTACTTGATAACCATGTAGATTGACGATGAAAATGTTTCAAGGAGACAAGAAAAAGTGTGGAGTGATAAAATGAAGCATGAAAGCTAGAGAAGAGGAAGTGACCCTAGGGGTGAAGCATTTGTGTTGTCCCGTGCTATACCTATTGTTTTTGTTGCTTGTTATTTTTGATTTTCTATGCTTGTGATCGTTGATTCTCATAAGGATGGACTTGAAAAAAGAATATCAAAAGAGTAGTCAAAATCATTTGTTATGAAAAATTCGTAGAAAGTATGTAAAAAATGTGAAAAAGTAGAAAAAGGAACATGTGCACCTAATTTGTGACGAGTGAAAAGGATATGAAGTGTCCTGATCTACTGTAGAAGAGTGATTTTTTCGGTGATATCATGCCAAGAATGAGTTTTTTGGACGATCTCATGCCAAGAACAATTTTTTTCAGCGATCTCATGCCACGATAGAAGGGGAGAAAGGTCTAATTTTATTATACCTTCCTGAATGCTTCCCAAAATTTATACACCACTGCAGATGGTGTGATTCTTATTTGTTCCATGTTTGATCCAAGTAAAAAAACAAGAATAGAATGCATTCTTATTTTTGGAGGACTGCTCTGCATCTTTGTGTAAACTACTCGTGAAATGCTCAAAATTGTGCTGATCTAAGAGAGTAATTGTAACTACCCCTGGTCATAGGCACCTAGGAAAGATCAAGAGTACCTAGGCACTTATGTTTGTATCTAAGAACTGGTGTTTGTCTTTGTCGAGGACCCAATCTAGAATCTAGGTCTTTCTCGTGAGTGTAAAGTTTCTCTATTCATGTATTGTGTAGGTCCGAACTTTAATTGTGTACTCGATGTATGGGATGACGGATTCACTAAATATATGCACCCCCTTATTTGGGGTACATGTGATGTTGTTAGGAGGATGTGGCCCAAAGGAGAGGACTAGGTGCTAATCTAATACCGATACCCCGGGGGGAGGGAATGTGCATTGTAGAAACCAAGGCACATGTAAAAATTGGATAGGACATGTGTTAGTGCAATCAAGAAAAATATGTATATAGAAGACAACGTGTAATCTAGCAAGCAAAAAGACAATGTAGACCACAAAAAGTGGGTTTCAAACATGGGACATTGCTCATAATGTTACAAGAAAATCAAGGCCAAAGAGGCCAAAATCATACAATAAATGAACACACAAGACATAAGACATAGCCCATAAACAATGGCATACAATAGAATACTGGAGCAAGCAAAGTGTAATAGACAACCATGGTGGCAAATAGTCTTGCAAAAAAATGTTGCACATGAAGCACCCGTTAGTATGTTGGAAAGATAAAAAGTATGTCAAGGCATGTATGCTCTAATATAAAGTAGTGTACTATTAATGATATGAAGTAGTACAAAATGAATCAATAACACATGTAGTGTGTAGGAAAGTAGATGCCCCCAAGACCCTCGGTGGGACTAGTAAGAGGTATAGTGCCAGACATCAATGGTGCATGTAAAGATCTATAAAAAGTCTACATTCACAACTAAAGAACAAGTGAACGTGCATGTGTATATAACAAAGATAATGACATACTAAGTATTTGTCTAGCATGTGAAATATAGTGTACATGTAACAAGTATAAGAAAATAAGAGTATGTGCAACCAAGCTATGTAATATGTTGTGAATGTGAATCAAATGGTACGCAAAGTGAATGTGATAGGAGCAACGTGCCCCCCAGAAAATGTGTACGAATGTGTATGAGATGAGGTTCATTTATAATATACCCCTCGATAGTCAAGAGTGAACCATAGAACAAGAGTACGTCATCGAGAAATGGTTTGAAATGTGCGCTAGAGAGATAGATCAACAAAGCACAGAGTGTAAAATGTGTGAATATGGTGAGGTTCATTTGAGTTTGAGACCATCAGTAGTCGAGTATGAATCATGGAACTAGAGTGTGTCATAAGGTAGTGTGATTTGTGAGAAGACAATACGAGTAAGATGTATCAAAAATCATAGATCATGAAATGTGCAAAGTGTGTGAGGTTCATGGATGTAGTGATCCCTTAATAGTCAAGTGTGAACCGTATCACAAGAGTGTGTCATAGGGTGGTGAAAACACAATTTGTTTGTATCAATATGTGTATGATGCATGAGAAATACTAGATGCGAAGCACAAAGCGTAATAGTGGAGATGTAAGACACCTTAGAATGCTAGAAGGGGGATCAGTAAGCATGATTCCCCAAGTATATGAAGATGCATGTGCTATCCGACAAAATTTAAGGGAAGGGTAATCCACTTGATGCTTGCAGAGATAAAAGTGCATGACCATGCTATGAGATCGGTGTTGTATGAGACAAATGATGTATCGGTGAATGAGACCTATGTGCATGAGACCTAGGAGGTGATGAGAACCTATGTGAAGGAGACCGAGGAGGTGATGTGTACATATGTGAAGGAGAATGAGGAGGTGATGGGAACCTATGTGAAAGATACCGAGGAGGCGATGTATACCTATGTGAAGGAGCCATCTCGAGTGGTGGTTCTAGGCTAATGAGATGAAGTAGCGACTGATGAGACCAAGTATGTTGTGTGTGAATAGGAGAGCTAGGATTAGATTACATTTTATATTTTAGAGGTCTAGGGGACCTATATTCTGTAGCGAGTGCAATGTCAACCTTGAGAGGAGGTTTTAGCCATGGTGTGCATAGCAGAAAACCTTTTTATGGTGATGAAGTTCTTGTTGTGAATGAACTTAAGATAAAAGTGATTCATGGATACAATAGCTTGAGAAGTGCGGAGCCAAGGAAGACCTAAGAGTATGTCACAACCTTTGATGCTAGGTGCCACATCAAATGGAATAAACATGGTGAGAGGCCCGATAATAACCGAAAGCTTGACATAACCATAAAATCCAGGAATTGGATATGAAATATGAGCGAGCGGGTATTTGATAGCAATGAGGAGTGCAATTAGACATGCATTATAAATAGGAAATGGTTAAGCGATCATGGTGTTATTAATAGAATTTTATTTAATAGAGGAATTGATGTGTAGTTCATTAGATGAAAATGTAGCATGATAATCGTGATCAGAAATGCAATGAATGGTGGAGATGTATCAGCTTGAGCAACTAGGAAATCAAGTTCCCTTGATGAAGGAAGACACACTACATGATATGTATGATTGGCAGAAGAGTCATCTTTCTTGTCGTGCTTAGGAAGATGATCATTAAAGCTTTTGAGATTTTTGTTATCTTCGATCGAAGTAGATTCCAAAGGCTTAGGAAGCTCGATAACATTGTTTTCTATAATATCTTGAATGAGATGTCTGAGTTTGAAACATCGATTGGTAGAATGCCTAATGCATTAATTATAGTCACATCTAAAGTTTTCATTATAATTATGGCCTTTAGGGCAAGATGGATCCATAGCAAGAAGAGGAGGAAGCATGATAATATTTCTCTGAATAATTTGTAGAAATAGAAGATGCAAAGCACAAGGAAATTTTGTAAATGTACATTTTGGAGGTTTTTATTGAAGATTTTTACGAGTAGAAACAATTTTGAAAGTAGCTTTTTCTTCACTGGGCTTAGTAGATGGCTTGAAAGTTGATTTTATTTGAAATATCTTAGAAGATGATGAAGCTTGATCATGGTACTTGATTTTTCCCATAGAGATAAGTTTGTCATCCTCTAATTTAAGAGTATGAAATAATTGATCAAATGAAGGAGATGAATTAAATATGACACTTTCTTGTAGAGGTGGTAAGAGAATTTGGACAAATAGATCTTGCAATTCAGAGTTCGTGAGTACATTAGGCATCTTAGCTAAGTTGTTCTTATATCATAAAACATAATCCACTAGATGCTCATTAGATCCTTGTTTGATTTGTGCAAGTTGAACATAGGATATCTTAGAACTGATATTGATTGAAAAATGAGTGAGAAAAACATCGGCTAAATGCGTAAATGATGTTACCGAATGAACAGGTAGATCGTAGAACCAACACATAACATAATCTTGAAGGCTTATAGGAAAGAGCTTTGTTAGTAAAGTATGATCATCCACATAATCTAGACATGCCACATGAAATTCTTAGAGATGATCTTGAGGGTCACCATGGCCTTTGAAGGTGGGTAGCTTAGGGGTGACAAAATTTGGAGGAAGTGGATAGGTTGAAATGGTGGGTGCAAAAGGAGTGTGAAGGAGTAAAGTGGAATCAAGAGATGGAGATGCATGAGAAGTAGCCATTTGAAGTTGACAAATTTGAGTCTGCAAATCTTAATATAAAGAAGTTAAATCATGAGTGTTTAAAGAAGATCTAGGTTGTGCAATAGAAGCATTAGGTTGAATGATGGGAGCGGTAGTAGTGGGAATGGAAGTATGAATATGAAGGGGTTGAGTGGAGGCCATGGAAGCTAAGGAAGAACCGACAAGGGGTGCAGAAGTAACATCTCGATAGTTTTTAACAACCATCAAAGCATGGAGAATATGTAGAAGATGTGTAGGATTATCACGCAAAGCTTGTCGAAAATTGGTAAGCTTGTCTAGTTGCTCTTGATCAACGTTGGTGTCCTCATCATATGATTTATCACTATCAAATGTTTCAATTTCTTGAAGAGGACCATTTTGAGAGTTGGGAAAGGGATTATCAGATTCAACCATTTGTTTAGAAACCCTATGGGTAGATGGAGGAAGCTCAAATTGCTCAAAAGACCCTAAACGCACCACTACTATGGGTGTCATGAATAAGAAGAAAAACCTAGAAAGAAGGTTGGAGTTGAGTGATGGGTTCACTAAATGATTTAAAAAAATGTGAAATTATTAAACCATAGATATTGTAGAGTCACATATGATAAATAAAATGTTATAGTGCAAATTGGACACAAACAACAAGCAAATGGAAATTAAAACCCTAATTGCAAAAGAGGGATTAGGAAACTTAGCTGATTTCACACTTGATCCTAAAGTATGCTGGGATGGAAAACTAATGAAATGGGAGGGTAGACTTTCGTAACCATGATCGAAAATTCTGCAACCATCGGAATAAGTCGGAAGAGGGCGCTTTGGAAGGGGTCGGGACGCCTAGGTGCTAGAGACCTCTCGGTAGGTGCATGTGACTATGTAAATTCTTGAAATATGATTCTTTTGGTGTCACAATATATTCATTAACCTTCTCTATTAGTCACCTTTATGTTGCACTATGTCCTCATAATTCACCTGTAACTGTAAAAACAATGATCTCCTGTAAAACCACAAAACACATCAAATCCTAAAAAGAAAAAGATTCAAATGGGGAGTTTGATTGACCCCACAGATCACCCGACAGATTGCACTTATGACCAAGCACTGCACTACATCTCAAACTCCATGTATTTTTGTGTGCGTGTGTGTAGAATCATGCCCTAGGAAGCTCTTGTGCAAGATGCACTTGATAGTGAGAAATAGCTAGATGTAGCAATGTAGATAAATGTGTTTATGGAAAAATGAACATCCCCTCCTATGTGTGTTTGCATAAAATGCAGTCCGTTGTCCCTTAAGCGAGTGCTAGATGGATTCCTTTGATGGTCTTAAAATTCCTACAACCTTAGGTGGTGATAATAGTTTCTTAGATCTTGGTCCTTTATTATGTCACCTAGCTTTGTATTTATATGATTCCCTTGTTTGAATTTCATAATTTATAACTAAAAGGCTGGCCCATAAGAAAACAAGATGCCCAAAAGATAAAAGAGGCCCAAAAGGGGTGAATAAGATACAAATAGGTTGGGGGCACCTAGAGGGGACGAGGGCGCCTGGGTGCTGGTGTCTAGATTCAATAAAGATAAAGCAATAAAGATCGATCAAGGGCTATGGGGTGTGTAAGACCAAAGAGGAAACCAAAAAGATAGAAAAACAGAAAAGATAGATGTCAATTACTAGTTTTCTCGCTTAGGAATAATATGAATAGTAGTATGTGATTAGAACCTATAAATGTACCCAAAATGTGTGATTTAGTGTATACAAAAGGTGATATAAAGAGGTAGTAAATATGTATAAAGTGGTTGTATGGTGATGGTAGAAGGGTAAGTGCCACAATGATATCCTATATAGTGTTATGAGTCATATCACCCCAATGACAGGGCACCCATTAAGACATGCACTCAAGGAGGATTAATGTATCAAATCATTTGTAAAGTGAAATTATTAGTATATATGAAAATCAAGGTTTATACATATGTGCCAACTATAGATCATCTCATGTCACAATAGTGTAACACGAAATGGTATATAAAAAAACACACTATTTTTAAATTATAGTAAATGGTTGTAAATGAAGTAATAATGTTGAGTTGAGCATCATGAAATATCCTTACCTTGAATAACCTTTGCATGAAATTTGATGCCTGCCAAACCTCTTGTCTCAATAGAAAAATCTACTTAGTTTCCCTAGTGGTACAAGATTTGAAAAAGATAATAGTGGAAACACACACAAGTTAATCTAAAAAGTGAATATAATCAATGTAAAAATCTCTCGAAAGGGAAGGTACTAGGATTTATCTCGGATAGCCTATAAAGTGGAGGTTAAGTTAATTTTAAAGGGTCTAAATTTGATAAAATATGTTTTAGGCTAGTTTTGAATAGACGGTAAAAGAGAGACTAAATTATGTTTTCCGAACCTAAGAAATGGTATAACATGCATAGAAGGAAAATAAACTAGTCTAACAAGCCCGGAAAAGTGAAAATAGGGAAGTTAAGGGGTTATGGCCGAGGTTCAAATAACCTATAAATGAATACTAAATTTTGTTTTAGAAAACTAGGAATGGTTTAAGGTGCATAGAAGGTAAAAAAACTTAAAAATTGGTCTTGCAATCCTAAAATGAGAATAAATGGAATGTAATGCTTAAAGTCCCAAACATATCTAATTTGAATAAGAGAAAGAAAGAGAAATGTTCGAGGGAAATCATCTTGATATCCTAAATATGGGACTAATACTCAAGTAGGGATGGAAGCCGAGCAAATAAGATGTGTTACACTCAATGCACCACTTGACTACCAATTAGCAAGTGTGGAGATTATGCCAAAGGAAATGTGGCTTCATAGCCTCTATGATCTAAAGCAGTCCAAACTATTTCAAACATTCTTTTCCATAATTTCTTAGTGGACCAAAATTTCCATCAGTATTGGGAGCTTGGATTTGCATATGCCCGGGAGAAAAATTTGATAACATAACCAGAGTTATACTTGATGAAAGAGGGTGTCAACCATTTATTTCTAATTTATCCACGATATATTTTTATTATTGATAAATGGTTTTAAAGGGGACCATACCCAAAGGTACAAAAGGGCTCAAAATCCAACTTTAACAAGAGATTATATGTTGTTTTTTGACCAGTGGGTACCACACCCCAAAACCAAATCCTAAAACAACTAGATAAAACAGTTAAAACAAAGGTAGGGGCAACTTACTAGCATGAAGCCAAAACATAGCTAGACAACAATGGCACAACAACTATTCAGTCACAAAACACTAGAATAGAAACAACTAATGTCTAACTAATACAGATTTATAGGAGAACAACAACCAAACAACAAAAAAGATCCCATGTAACTAGGTGGGAGATACAATTTTTATGGGTAGATTTCTTCCTTTTATGAACCTTTTTCCACCCTTCTTTATTCTCCTCAATAGAAAGAATGACTTAAAAAGTATCAATCAGTTGATATAAGTTTTTTTAGAAGGAGATCAGGGAGTGGTATTCTCCTTAGCCTCTTTATATGAATTTAGTTCAATTTTTTTCACCATGTGACATCCCCTTGTTTCCAACATCTAAGATTTCTCTAAGAGGGGTTGTTGAGACCTGAATTCCGCTAATAGAATTTTCCTTGGTGCCAATAGGGGAGTATCAAGAATTGATTATGGGACCTCGAAATCATTATTTGAGTCTAACTCATCCTTGGTGTCAAAGACCAAATGTTCATGGAGGGCATTTTTCCACCAATTGATCTCGTTTTTGCCTTTCCAACCCACAATCTGCCATCATATGGCCTAAGGAGAAACATCTTATAGGTTGAGTCCAAGTTCTATATTATGAAGGTGAAAAAATGATCAAATTTGACATTTTGTATTTCTAAAATCAATTCCTAAACACTTGCTTGAAGATGAAATTTATCACTTAGAATGGGCTAAGGTAATCCAATTCATGACCGACTTGTAAAACAAATCGGAAATGATCCTAAAATATTTTCTAAACAACTTTTTCTTTTAATCCATGTGAACAAAGAAAGATGGACATAATAAGATAGATATGGAGACTATTGGATGGAATGCAAGTTTAGCACCAAGGTATTATATTATTCACAAACATTATGGGATTATTTTTGCACCATAAAATATACTTGGTACGTTTTTCCTCCCAAAATAAAAATAATTATTCAATTTGAGTTATGGACGGGAAGGAGTTAATGAGTTAAGAAGATGGAATTTGTTAGTAATGACCAAAAAATATAGTGTGTTTATCAATAACTTGGTCAAGTTGATGTGAATTTGTGATAATATACCATAGATAATATATATCATGATCTCATATAATGTGACATGTAGAGCATAATATAACGATGTAATTAATTGATTAGATAGTTATGATTAGAAGATGGATGGCTTTTGGAGACTTTAAATTTGATGGTTATATATGATTGTCAAACATTTTTTTGAGGATGTTAATATTTTATATATTTCCTTTAGATTATGTACATCACTATTATTAAATTCCATTATTGATTAAAAAAACTACCTTATTTAATTTAATATTTTTACACCAAAGGCATTTGGAAGGGGGAGAAATTGTTTCGACATGCCGTACCACCGTAAAATCATTGCACTTCCGTAAAATCGTCGCATATTTGTTGGCCATAAAATCATTGCATATTTTTCGACCGTAAGACATGTGCATTCACATATTGGGCTTGGTTGGGAACTTGGGGCCGGCATCATTTGAAAATTCCAAAACTCCCCTTGTATAACCATCGTCGCGCCTCCACCATGGACAAGGAATTTCACATTCGGATGTACTCTCATAAAATTTTCTGACAAACCCAAGTCGTTAAATGTATTGATCTCTTTGTTGGGAGCCCCGATTTAGAAACCTAAGAGCATGCGGTGACATTTTTGATGAATTTGTCCATACAAAATGACAACAAGTTGTTTAAATCGAGGAAGGGGGATTCATCCCATTGTAGATGTTATGAAAAATGTAAGGAGGATGGATGCTAGAGAGAACATAGATGCAACTCTTGTCACTGTATGATGTGGAAGAAAACAAGGTTCAAATTGGGTCATCTCTCGCAGCAATCCCTACATTGATAAATCTTATGTGGAAGGGGGTTTCTAGAGGTAATAAAGATATAGCCTTTGCATTGATCAATATGTGCATTAATGAAGCCAACAAAAATGTGTTTGAAAGTGGGATTGGTGCCTCTTTTTCTGAAATTCATTCAGCAATGACATGAATAAGGAACAAGAAGGGATGGGGATGATGAATTGTTGGCCATTCTCGGGCCTGATTTTGAGTTTGTGAAGAAGGTGCCAAGGCCATTGGAGAGGCGGGTGGCGTAGTTGTGTCGTAATTTTTAGAAATTAGGAACATAACATAACAACAATCAGAAATAAAATAAATAATTGTAAATAAAACATATTATTGTAAACTCAGTTTGACACTTTTGTGCATATATTTCTTCTTCCTTGTCAGATCTTTGACTCAATACAATCTTTGAATGTGTTATATTAAAACACTTACAATTGCCTCTAATAAATAGATGGATTTCATCTAACAATAAAACACTCAACTCTTAAAAATAGAACTAAAAGCACATGCTTTTGTGCAATACAAAGCTTTTGATTTATTTACTTTATTAGCTTTTCCTAAAAGTAGGAATCTAAAAGTGAACTATCTAAAAATTAAAATCATGTAAAAACAAACTACTTTTTTTCTAGGGAAAAATTAAACTCTTTTTCTAAAACTCCCCTTAATTTTGACATTCAAACTTTTATTCTTCTGGAGCTGAGTGTGCACTTCTAGATCGACATATTCCTGATCACAAACTCCCAAACAATTTCTCAAATACTCAAAAACTTCATTGCCCAAAGCTTTCATAAAAATATTAGCAAACTAATTTTTGAATCTACAAAATTCAAGACAAATTTCCTTGTTGTTAACCAAATCCTGATGAAGTGATACCTCATGTCTATGTGCTTGCTCCTCTTGTGAAAAACATGATTTTTGGATAATTCTATTGCTAAATTGTTGTCACAAAAATTTGTGTAGCATCCTCTTGATTCTGCCTCAAATATTTCAACACTCTTCTCATCCAAACAACCTAACATGTTGCTCTTGTTACTACTACATACTCTGCTTCTGCTTTGAAGATAGTGTGACTATGGGCTGCTTCTTTGATGCCCATGAAACTACACCTATTCCAAAGCGAAAAGCATAGTCGGATGTGCTCTTTCTGTCATCAATACTTCTGGCACTATCACTGTCTATGTAACCTATGAGTTTGAACTCATCTGATGTTGAATACAAAATTCCATGATTCTTAGTTCCACATACATACCTCAAAATCCTTTTTCCAGCTTGCTAATGTGAATATTTTGGATATTCCATGAACCTTGAGATGAGGCTCACACCATACATAATATTCGGCCTTGTGGTCATCAAATACATGAGACTTCCAACTAGCCTTTTAAACAATGTTGGATCTACAAATGATTCGTTGTCATCTTTTCTTAACTTCAAACCTACTGCAATAGGTGTTGGCATTGGCTTGCAATTCAACATATTAAATCTCTTCAAAACATCATTAGCATACCTTGCTTGTGAAATAAAAACTCTAGCTTCTGATTGTTGAACTTCATTCCCAAAAATAGTGCATGAGGCCTAGATCTGTCATCTCAAATTATTTCTTCATAGATGATTTGAATGAATATGTAGATATATTTATAGTGATGATTAAATCATCTACATATAAAAAAATAATCAAAATTTTACCTTGCTCATTGATCTTGATGTATAAGGTAGGCTCATTGCTGCTCCTACTGAAACCATTCTATATTAAATAAGAATCAATCCTGCTTATACCAAGCTCTAGGTGCTTTCTTGAGACCATAGATCACTTTTTTCAACTTGTATACCTTTCCTTCATACCTTAAATCTCATAACCTTTTGGCCGATTCACATAAACTTCTTCTTCAAGAAAACCATTCAAGAATCCTGATTTTATCCATCTGATAAATAGGCCATTTGTTTTGAGTTGTAATTGCTAAAACCATTCTTACCATGTGTCCAAATGTGCTACAGGTGCAAATGTCTCATTGTAATCTACTCCATATTGTGTGAAAAACCTCTGGCAACCAACCTTGCTTTATGTTTCTGTACTTTACCATCAATAGTATATTTGGTCTTATAGACCCACTTCACTCCTATCACGTCCTTTCCTTCTGGAAGATCTACTAATTCCATGTCTGATTCTTCTCTATGGCATCTATCTCATCATCCATGGCTTGAACCCAAACTTCATTATTTATAGCCTCTTTAAAGTATACTAGATCTGCAGCTTGAGAAAACAATGTAAAAATTGAAAAATCATTAGTTGTATCAACATTATAAATCTCACTAAGACTCCTTGTTTTCTGCTACAAAGGGCTATCTGATGATGGAATGTTTTTTACTAAAGGATTTACTTTTGGTGTTCTTTATGGTGTCTCTTGCATGGTTGAAGATGACTAAAATCTTGGATACCTCCTAGATGTAGATGGAGGTGTAGCTTGTGCTACAACTTGTGGTGCATGTCCAAGATTCAAGAAGATACAATACCTTGTTGCTCTATGCTTTCATCTTCCATATCATCATGAGGAATAGCTACTACTACACTGATTGTTTTTTCAATACTTCCATCCCATGCCTCATTTTCAACAAACTGTACATCTCTGTTGATTATGAACTTTTTGGTAATTGGATTAAACAACTTGTAAGATTTTGTATTCTTTGAATATCCAACAAATATGCACTTTTCTCCTTTGTTGTCTAACTTATTTCTTAGCTCATCAGGCACATGTGCATGCCACATAACCAAAGATTCTAAAATGAGAAACACTTGTGTTTCTTCTTAGTCCAAGCTTGTTGAGGAACCATGTTTTGAACAATTTTTGTTGGACACTTGTTTATGATGTAAACAACAGTTGCTACTTCTTCTTCCCAATACTCATTTGAAAGATGTTTTCCTTCATCATACTTCTCACCATCTCTATGATGGTTCTATTATTTCTCTCTTCCACACCATTCTACTGTGGTGTATACCTGGAAGTAAACTTGCTTGTGTATACCATGATATTTGCAAAAATTCATAAAAGCATTGGAAATATACTCACCTCCTTTGTCTTTCCTTAGAACTTTGATGTAGTACCCACTTTGATTTTCCACTAAAGCCTTGAATTACTTAAATATATCAAAATCATCTGATTTGTGTCTCAAAAATTACACCCATGTCTTCTTTGTATAGTCATCAATGAATTTCATAAAATATGAGCAACCTCCAATAGAAGTTGTTTGCATCGGTCCACATAAATCTGAATGAACAATTTCAAGTGGTGCACTTGTTTTTTTTTTTTCCAACTAGGAAGGACTCTCTGTGTTTCTTCCCAAAATACAACCTTCACAAACTCTATCTGGTTTCTAAATCAAAGGAAAAAATTTCACCATATTTTTTTGTGTAATAAATTTAAACCACCAAAGTTTAAATGACCAAACCTAAGATGCCATAGCCACGATTCATCTTTTTCAACTAACTGAAAAGTTGATTCAATATCCTTAGCTCCGTATTAATCATCTATAGTAGTATGAACTCCGGATGTGGCTGGTATAATCTTCAAAGGAAACATTCTATTTTTGCTTGTCATCTTCACTTTAGCAATCACCTGAGTACTTGGAGCTTTATCCACAATCACACATTCATTGTCTTTAATGTAAACTATGTATCCCTTTTTGTACCAATTGACCAATGCTCATAATAATGTGCTTTAAACCTGCAACATAATAAACATCCTACATAATATTTTTCTCCCCATTTTTAGTTAGAATGTTGATTGTTCCTTTTCCTTTTATAATTATTGTATTATTATTCCCAAGGGTAACCTTTGTCTTTACTTGACTCATCCAAATTAGAAAATAAATCTAAGTTACTCTGACATGTGATTACTGCAACTAGAATCCAAATACCACACATCACTAGGACTCTCTTGTGATATATTACACTCAATAGGTGATGCTTTGGAAATCTTTATGCATGCAATAAACATGGAGCTTGGAGTAGAGCTCCCAACCTGATTTTGATTATGCTTGTTTTGATCATACTACTTTTCCTAAATTCATAAGAATAGTTCCCATATCTCTTGCAATAGTGACATTGCACATGCAACTTATCCTATCTCTGACCTGAAAAATGATTATGATTGTGCTCTTGACTATGTCCTCTTCCACTTGAGTTTGATGGACTATTACTGCGTCCTCTAGATGAACTTCTTCCTCTTCCTCTAGGGCTGAAATTTCCTCTTCCTCTTCCACGATTTCTGATACATGTGATGAAAAAGCTTGATCTAAAACTGCGCATGTGATCTATTCAACCTATGTTCATGATTTATTAGTGATGCATGCAACTCATCAATTGAAAATTGACTTAGATCCTTAGTTTCTTCAATAACAACTACCAAAGGATAAAATTTTACAGAAAACTTCTAAGTAATTTTTCAATAATCCTTCTATCCTCAATAGTTTCACCATGAGATTTAATTTGATTGAATAAACCAACTACAAAAGTAAAGAATGATTCTATGGAATCTGAATCTTTCATTGACATATTTTTAAAATCTCTATGAAGTAATTGTAGCTTGGCGGTTTTTACTTTCTCTTTACCTTGATACACAACTTGGAGAGTTTCCCACGCAATTTGTGCTTTACTGGCTGCTACCACTCTGGGTAGGATGCTTTCATGCATGGCTTGATGAATGAAGAAAAGAGATTTTTTCCATCTTTCTTTCTTAATTCCTTCAAAGTGTCTTTCTCTACTGTGAGAGTGCGTTATATGTTGCTTGAATCTACGGGATATGTGTACCCATTCTCTACGATTTTCCACACATCATGGGATTTGAATAGTGCCTTCATGGTTAATGACCAATATTCATAATTATTTCCTATAAATTACGGTGTCTGTAGACCGGATATAGAAGCCATAACCTGTTATCAATTAGAAACTTGTTGAAAAAATCCATGTTCTGATACCAATTTGTAGAAATTAGGCACATAAAATAACAACTAACATAAATAAAATAAATAATTGCAAATAAAACAAATTATTGCAAACTCATATCAGCACTTCTGTGCATATATTTCTTCTTCCTTGTCAGAGCTTCGGCTCAATACAATCTCTCTGAATGTGTTATATTAAAACACTTACAATTGCCTCTAATAAATAGATGGCTTTCATCTAACAATAAAACACTCAACTCTTAAAAATAGAACTAAAAAGCACATGCTTTTGTGCAATACAAAGCTTTTGATTTATTTTCTTTATTAGCTTTTCCTAAAAGTAGGAATCTAAAAGCGAACTATCTAAAAATTAAAAGCATGTAAAAAACAAACTACTTTTTACTTTTCTAGGGAAAAATTAAACTCTTTTTCTAACAATTGGTGCCTCTTTTGTTGAAATTCATTCAAGAATGACATGAATGAGGAATAAGAAGGGATGGGGATGATGAATTGCTGGCCATTATGGGCCTGATTTCGAGATGTGAAGAAGGTTCCAAGGCCATTGGAAAGGAGGGTGGCGTAGTTGTTCGGTGGATGACATTGTGAAATACACTTCCGGTCGCAACTAAGAGAATGCACTGGAGTCATGGTGGAAGTGTGCTCAAGGGATTGGAGATATGTGAAGGAGGTGAAGAACAGAGGAGGATACATGACATTGGTAGGTATGAATCTAAATGAAATAACTTTGAGCGAGGCGCGAGTCCAAAACACTATTAGACCGCATCAATCGAAAACATCAATTGGCTACCATATAGATTTTGTCCATCCTAAATGTCACGCACGTTCGCAATTAACATATTGTAGTGTGTAGATTCTACACACACCCAACATACAATGTAATGTGTATATACATTATTTTTCTAAAGACTTTTGATAACAACACGAGCTTTGGAATTCCATAATATTAACCAGGTTATTAAATGTATGCACATTGTTCTGGAACATCCGAACAACCACATTCCTACAAACGGAAAAAATCTCCTTTGGGAGAGAAAGCTACATATATTTTAAATGAAAGTTGTGCTAAATTTTGTATGCAATGAGGCATGTCTGTAAGTTGTTGATATTGGGATTTGACTTCATATCTCGAAGGGGAGAGCTTATTTCGACACGCCGTAACATCGTAAAATTGTTTCACCACTTTAAAATCATCACATATTTTCTAGAATACCAACTACAAACCTTTTTCAGGTGCATATTTCTTCTTGACCTTTCCGAATCACCTTATCCAAAATATTTATAGCTTCTCGAAGCTTCTGTCTTCCACTTTTGGCCTTGCGCAACTTGTCTTTCGACTGTAACACAACAAGTAAACATATGTTTCAAGTTCCATATTATTTCTCATTTTTTAACAGCATGCTTTTCCAGTTAAAACATATTTTCATTCCAACTAAAAAACATAATAAACGATGAATGTAAGATTAAAAATACCCGCATACCTTCTGACAGCACTCGCTTCCCTGTTTTTCTTCCTTATCTTCTTCCATGGACGTTCCTTTGCATAAAAAAAAAATATTTTGTGCATAAAAAACAGATTTAGAACAAAATATTTCACAAATGAAAGCTAAATGTGAGAATTTTAACCTTGGCTAAACTTCCTTTGAAACAATGCAACCAATAACTCATCGAATTGTTGTGAGTTAAACAAAAACCCTTTGGTCCGGGGTTTAAACCGGGCGGCCATAAACCCTCGACATCAACCCCTTCGGCTGTACAACCTTAAGTCCTATAAAGTGTGCCATCGAAGCACTAATTCAAAAACCTAATAATCCATCAATATGGGAGAGAAACTCTAGATTTCAAACACACTTTTATGCATTGTAGTTAAGTGAACGCATTTTCCATTTCAATTGCGAGGTTTATTTTCTCATGTACGGAGGAAAGATGTTTGACTGTACTTTTATATTCTTAAGTTTTTCAAATATTGATCTTAGTCTTTATGATCTCAACGTTTGATCACCTTGCTCAGATCAAAAATAGATGTTTACCTGGTGAATGTATTCAATTATTAAATCAGGAACACGTATACATATAAATGATTATTTATAAGGGAAAAACATGATCGTGGTCTATACCAATGCTCAAAATCATGAAGTTGACTCACTTGTGAGGTGTCACTAAAGTTAGCGTATGATGGAGCCACAAGTTCTTTATGAGCGAGTTGACTCGTTAATTTAAATGAAGACCAGCAACAGATAATCCTGCGAAAGGATTTATAACATGTCATCAAAGGGTTGTTGAAGGATTTCGGTATCAAAATTTGACATTGAAAAAGATTACACAATCCTTGAGCCGTTTAACTAAAAAAATTCCTTTGTAATAATTATGTTGTCTATTCAGACCCGCCAAATGCTTCTGTGAGCTCCGCGATGAGTAGAAATCATTAACAACAAAATAAAATTGTAGTATCGTCAAAAGCACAACAAATATCGTAACAAATAAGGCCAGATTCATAGTATCACACTTTATACTTCCAATTGCAGGTGCAATGTTAATATTTTCATCATTAATGGACTCGACTCCTTTACTTGGAACTTACCATGAAATAGAATCTATTTTTCAGGAATTGGAGGAGAAAGAAAGCATCAATAATCATCATGATTCATGCACCCAAAAACCTACTCTGAATCTCCATGATCTTCTAGTCATAAAACTGCTCAAATCTCGATATCATATCGGGCTTGATTATTTGTGGGAAGAAAATTTCTATCTTGAATTCAGGATTGTTCGCAGTTACTTCCCGTGTGGACTTGAGCTTGTAAACTTCCATATGAGAAAGATGGGTGAGGCGGTGGTGGAATGGTCCAGCGACACCGTTTGAGGAATGTATACATCTTGCTTGGTGTTCATAGATTTAGGAAATCACGCACCAGCTGTATAAGCAACTGGAACTGCTTTCTCGCCTGTTGTCAAAAATTTTTCTACCTCAACAGTCCATTCTTTTGAAATTAGTTATTCCTCCTCAATTTCAGCCATAACCATCAGAAAATCGAGAGACCAAAATTTGGAAACAACGGGAGAGAAGACGATGCTTGTGGTAAGATAAAAGGAGACTGATAGTTAGGTTAGGTCATAGCTATATATATGCTTTATGTCTGGATCAAGGATCGATATTCTGTTTATTTTCTTTTTCACGTGATACTTAAACGCTCACCAAAAGTAAAAGAGAAAAGCAAGAAATGTTGATTCACATGAACAAATAATTTAGGTATGACTATCTAATGTTCAAATAAAACCAAATAACTCTTTTTCGAATTTCTCCATTTTTTATTTTGGACCCTTCAAGTTTATGTAATTATCCAAGTGAGATCTCATCTATAAAGTTAAATGACGATGTCAACACAATTCTTAATTAGGAGAACTGTGAATGAAATCACCATCTTAAGACGCTACTTCCACTCCACATCTTCATGCCTCTAAATGCAATGGATAAAACTAGAAACAAATTTTAAGTTCGGGAATATTTTCTGCCACTCCTTACGGTCACAAACATCTCTTTAATTTTTTTCCATTTAGTCTTAAACAACACCCCTAGTCATGTTTTAATGATTGACATATTTTTTTGTGTCATTGTTGGACGGTTGAGTTTCACATTGTTTCCCCTTTCCATTTTTTCCACCCTCGCACTTCTCCACCCTCTAACCCCTTCTTCTTCACCCCTCTTCCTCTGCTATTGTTTCTCTCCCTCGAATTTGACTCCTTCAAAAGATTTCAACATTTCCATCCTACATTTCGTGCATTTTCTTTGGTTTAAATATGGTTATATTTTATATCTTCAAGTTGGAAGAGGGTGCGATGTAATTTTTTTTTTTAGTATTTTGGCTATTAGAGGAAAAAAA
Organism: Taxus wallichiana var. yunnanensis; assembly: GCA_018340775.1. Classification (NCBI taxonomy): domain Eukaryota; kingdom Viridiplantae; phylum Streptophyta; class Pinopsida; order Cupressales; family Taxaceae; genus Taxus; species Taxus wallichiana. The sequence goes on along the minus strand of CM031242.1, from coordinate 812,149,798 downwards.
ACGCCATTGTGTTTAAACCGTAGGGCTTCAATAATTCAAAAATAAAAATCCTCGATAATAGGGTATTATGACACCATCGTACTAACTTTGACTCTTTTGTTAAAATTTATTTAATGGTATGATTAATAAAGAAACATTTGTACAAATGTGCAAATACCAAAATGTGGGGGTTTATCGAAGGGCCCTTAGTTCATTGGTGAAGTTGATTGGCTTTGATAAAGCGCACTGTGGATCAAGTCTTCTTGAGTTCACTTCTCCACCCTCATATACCTTCTTCTTCCCCCTCTTCCTCTCACACTCTCTCTTCCTCCAATTTCATTTCTTCACTAAAATCCCTTTGTACATTTCACGTGCGATTTCTAGTATATTTGCAAGTTGGAAGAGACTGCGATATATAAGTTTTTACAGATATTTTAGTTATTAAATGATAGAAAAAAGTAGTTGCCACATTTTAACCGTAGGGATTCAATAATTCAAAACTAAATGCCCTCGAATCGGGTATTATGACACCATTTTATTAACTTTTACTCTTTTGTTAAATTTTAGTTAATGGTATGATTAACAAAGAAACATTTGTACAAATGTGTAATATCAAAATGGGGGCATTCATCAAAGCCCTTGGGCTATTGGTGATGTTGTTAGGATTTCAATGAGCCCACCAAGGATCAAGTCTTACTTGAGTGCAAGGCCTGGAGATACCCAACATGGAGAGTCAAAATGGTTGAGGCCGGGATCGTGCCCTAGGTGAATTTGACGTCATGGATGCCCCTTACTTGTAGCTACTTAGGTTGAAGGTGATTACTAGTTTAGTTGTATGCTTACTCGTAATTATAAATCCGCTATATGCTTCCTCTAAAGCATGAGCAGAGATGCTTGACAATCTATGTAATCTAGTGCCCAATGAGTACGCACTACTCATAAAAAGGGCGGTGTTTTATATCAAAAATTTAAATTGAGAGACTCTTCAATTTAAGGAGGTGGTTTCCATGATTACTTGAAGCAAGTGATTGGCGGCCATACTCTACTCATTGACCGATCTGATTGGCGGCCAAGATGTTTGACTGATAAGTGGCCATTCCACATAGGGAGACCATTATTTTTTTCCTCTCAAGGAAGTATTCCTCCGCTGGAGTATTTATCCCAACAAATCTAAAGATTATGAAAAACCCACGTCAACATCCCACTATTTCATTGTATTATTGTATTGTAAAAGGATCTTGAATTACGTTTGCGATAATCATTAAATTTTTGCTCCAATGTCATCATAAATCCTAGACGTATACACATACATTACTAATTTTATTTTTTTAATTAAAAGAGATCTTATATTATATTAATTCAATAAGATACAAGATAACTTTCAGCAAAAAGTGGGCGGTATGAAAGCACGCCTCAAAACCACAAACAAACTAGGCCAAGCCTAGAAAACAACAAACTAGGCAATGCCTAGGAAATTGTCAAAACACAAAACTAAGCAGCAACAACAAACATCCCCGAGGCAAGAGGATCATGGTCATCGAAAGGCCGGCTGATCTCGCTAGGTCCTTTCCGGATCTAGAATGTCCCAACCAGTGGGGTTCTCCTCTTCATTGACCACCGTCACCCGAGTAGGAGAGATGGCGAGAGGGAGGTGGGGAACTTTTCTAAAGGTGGTGGGGGTGGCGGTGACAAGTTCCAGCCATCCGAGGTGTGCGGCACGGGGGTTGACAGTGATCCCCACTCGAGTTTACAATCGGGAGAAGACCACATCCTTACCGGGAGAAGGTGGCATAATACTCCTTTGTTCTTGAGTGCAAGGCTAGCGACGAGCTCGGTTGAAAGAACACCATTGAGAGTGGCTACAATGACCACCATGGCCATGTAGCGAGGAGCACCGAGATGACAATGGTGGTTCTGGGTGACATCACATAGGGCATCCCCCTAGTGATGCAACAAAGTTTGCAGGTGGTCCACTTCCAAAGAAATGTTATTAGCTTAGACTTGAATCTGCAGAAGCACATTGGAGATAACCATAGATTTTTTATACACTGAGAATTGTTGATCAACTTTAGAATTAGAAAAAAAAAAACATTTTTTTCTTTCCATATTAAAACCAAATTTCAGCTCGAAAACATGCCAAATTTGGGAAAACAATTGCGAATCTTGGGGTTATCTCCTAAAAGGACATGCTTCCAAGTAAAACATTGAGGTTTGAGAGGAAAGAAAAAGGAATGGATCCAATTCCAAGCCAATGAACTTTCAAAAAAAACCATAAGAGGTACATCAAAGTTTCCAAGTGGCCACATAACAAACATTTGGAGCAGAACCCCAATTTGAACAAGTCGAGAACCAATTGGAAGACCTTGGTGTAGAATACACTAGAGAAAATGAGCAATTTTAGGTTCCACATAGACTGACCAAACAATGTCAAATTTCCTTCTCCAACATGGCAAAGAAGAATGAATCCCCATCTAGTGTTGAGTTTATCAACCATGGGAAAATGAGGGGAGAGCCAATGGTAGCCTTTTCTAGCTGAATAATTACAAAATGGGGTATCAACATACCATTTCTAGTCCGTCCACCAAGGGCGAGAGGAATGCACAAATTTTATGCAACATTTGATCAGGGACCGAATTGAGAATTTTAGTAATACTTGCATGATCTTGGGTGGTTAGCTGGAAATGAGTTTTGAGATTGGGCCAAGTGTACCAGGATTGAGAGTGTTTGTATAGTAAATCTTGGATGGTGCAAATTTTGCATTTAAAAACTTGAGTGCGAGAATCCCTAGTACTTTTGTAAAACACTTATCTTGATCCTAAAATATCATCAACCACCATAAAGAATGATGGTTAATGGAAATGCCATTGCGGAAACCATTTCCTATCCATAATAGCCATGGTTTGATGCACTCCCATGCCTTCCATATGATTTTAAGCACAAAAGTGCCAAAAAATTTAACAAGAACATGGGCAATAAGGAGATTGATAAACCCCAAACCTTTCCGGGAAGGGTGGTTATAGGGTGACCCTTCTTCAATGCCATGGAACATAATTACTTTCCATACTTCTTGTCCTTCAATGCATCAAATGATCCATTTCACACAGAGTGCCCACCCTTGGCGTTGAATGTCTATAAGGCCCAACCCCGAAATGTGGGGAAGGAAGCATATCTCCCATGCAACATGATGGAAGCCTTTGCTAGTTGAAGCATTGGCCCAGAGAAATGCTTTGAGGAGTTTCTCTAGCTTCTGAATAGATGCTTTGATATGCACCCAACATGAGGAGTAGTAAACGTGAGTGGTCACAAGGACTTTGGAACAAATTTGGAATTTTCTTGCCAAGGATAGGAGTCTGGTAATCTATTACTCCAATTTTTTGGCCACCCATTGAATAAAATACTTCCAAATCCTAGCCGGTGAAGCTTGAAAGGAAAAAGGAATACGAAGAAATTTAATCATTTCATCGTGGGAAATAATCTTCCACTCAAATGGGTCTAGCCAATCGGCACGTGGAGGAAGGATTTCATGTAGCAATGGGTTTTTTCCGTTGAATGGATGAACCAAAGTGCTTAACAGAAGATATCAAGGCACTGCATGGTATGAAAGATATTGGATTCATTATCAATTAGGGTGAGAAAATAATCATCCACAAAGTGACCATTAAGAAATTGAGAATTGGTTACGAAGGTAGAAAAATTCCCTTAACGAGCCCTTGTGATTTGGTGCGGGCTAGAAGATACCCGAATCCTTCAGCAACAAACACATAGAGCGTAGGCGCTAATGGGAACCCTTGGCGGATGGAATGGAACAATCTGAAAGACTCAGATCTAATATCATTGATAGTGATCTGGGTAGAAGCATTGAAAAATAGTATATTGACGGATTAAATGAAGATGGGGCCAAAACTAAGAGCTTGAAGCATTGCAAAAATAAATGACCATGCGATCCGATCATAAGATTTCTCAAAATCAATTTTAATGAACATATCGATTGATTGGATTTGCGAAGCCTATTTCATGCCTTCCGAACAAAAATGATGTTATCCAAAATATAACGCTCCTAAATGACCCCAGCTTTGTTCTGTTGGATGAAAATAGGGAGAATATTACACAACAACATAGCCAGAGATTTGGAAATAATTTTCTTGGAGAAATTCATCAAAGTGATGGGCCACCAACTAGAATTTTTCTATGGATCCCCGTGTTTCGGGATGAATTTGATATTCCCTTTGTTGATCCTGGTCCTAATGACTGTTCGAAAACCTTTGAGATAGACTTGAAGAAGATCTAGGCCGATAGAGTCCTAAAGGGATGTATAAAGTTCACAAGGGAAACCATCACATCCAAGGGCCTTATCATTAGCCATTTGCATGATTTCTTTGTGGAGGTCACCAATGGTGAGCATTCGGTCACATACCACCTTCTGAGAAGGAGAAAGCTTACATGGCACTGTAGCCAGAAATTTATCGAGAGTTTCTTATCGTTCGGTGGAGGGTTGTTGGTCCTGGAAAACTAGCTTATAATGTCGCACAAACACATGCAAAGCATAAGTGGGGATCGATGACTCGAACTCGGTTATCGAGAGATGGAAGGAATTTTTGGGAATATTTTTGGCTCGAGAGAAATAAATAATTCTTTCGAGACCCGGTCACCAATTTTTAGTCAATGCATGCGTGCACAAATTTGAGATCCTCTAGCATTGTAGTTGTTCGCAATTTGAATTTTCTCGAAAAGTGTAACAAATTGAAGTTGTAGAGTTTTAGAGAAGGGATTTCCTTGAAGCACCACCATCGCTCGGCTAAGAGAAGAAGTGTTAGCAAAGTATGAGTAACATCTAATTTTGGCCAGCTATCGGCCATATATTCTGAGGAATCTAGTAGTCTGAGTCATAACATCCTCCCACCATTGAATCCAGTTGGCATGCATAGGTGGATGAAAGTGCTGACAATGACTTGGTCGAGGGGCTAAGTTCCACACCTACTTGATATGATTAAGAGTGGGACCATGTTGCAATAAGGTAGCATTAAGAAAGAATTGGCCTTTATGACTAAAAGCACGCCTATAATTCCAAGTGATATGGAATCAAATGGGGGAATGATCTAAAAGGAAAAAAACAAGCATGACCTCCACTAAAAAGTAATAAATGTTGTCAAAGTCAAAGAAATCTTGAGCCGACAACATAGCTCGGTCGAGCCATTTAAGAACACGAGTCGATCCTCTTTGAAGATTGGACCAAGTGAACTAGGCTTTATAAGTGGAAGTGCGAGAGGCATTAGGGTCATACAACCCAAAATTATTACACATGAAAAACCACGCCTCCCTTTCGCCAACTGTCCACCTCATTAGCAAGTGTCCGCACTTATCAGTGACTAGTTGTATTTTTGACATGCCCCATGTTTGTATTTTTACAATGGTTTCCTTGGAATTATAATTTGATACCACATTTTATTTTGTAAGAAAATTCTTTTTCATTTTATGTTTTCTTCCTCCCTCCTATTTTCTCGATATGTATTTTTTTTTTTTTTTGTTAGGAAAAATATTACAAAAAATGTAATAGTAATTAATGCCACAAAAACCTCACTTTTCTAGTTGTGTGTCTTTTTTATTGTGGGTATTTATTTTACAATTCAAACTTGGTTTTTTTATTTGCTGACTTCCTTTGTGGTCCTTTTGTTGGATATGCGACCTTGGTATTACATTTTGTATGGTGTCCTAAAAATTCCAAACATGTTTGTGTGGAGTTTTGAGGAATATAAGGAAAATTTATGTTCACTTTGTGTCTTTTCTACTACATTTTGTAGGGTGCCCTAATAAAACAAACATGGGGCACGAAATTTTTTGGGTAAGGAAAAATTTTACACACATTATAGACACTAAATTCGGTACAAGTCTTCTTGCACAATGATTTTAGTCCGATTTTGCATATATATTATCACTTTGAATTAGACACTTATATGCACATGTATTGTGTTCTTTCACTCCTTGACTTGCTTGATTAGATCACACATTTCGTCATTCCTATATCTCTTAGCCTTGTCTTCCTATCATAGGAGTCCCATATTGGTTTATTCCATTTCTTCATTTATTTACCATGCCAAGATACGACCAACATAGTCGAGAAAATTTCTATTTTTCAAAAGTGTCTTAGTAGGGTTTTCTCCATTTTCTAAGAGGTGGAATTATTGATATCAAATTCATTAATCTTTTTTTAGGTCTTTTTGAGTAACCATTACGCACTAATAAGTCCCTAATCTCTTATCATCTTATAGCTAATCAACGTCATCCTATAAAATTATTATATAACCTCAAACATCTTGTTTCTCTTTTTCATCATTTTTGAGCTTAAATTTAGAATGTTGTTTTTCCATTAACCATGTCGTTATCGCAACAAATTACATCATTTTCATTGATAACCATGTCATTTTTAAATATAAAAATGTCTTTTTTTGTAGATGATCACATTGTTTTCATGAATCACATCATTTTTGCACCATGGCAAAGTCATTTTTAAGCGAGCTTACTATCTTTTTATGGTTTTGTAGGTTTCTACACTTGTTTGAGACCTAGCTTAACCTAAATTTAAGAATTTGTGTGTTTTGAAGTTTTGATCAGTCCAAGAGCTAACACCAACAATCATTTTAATCATTTATCACTTTAATCTTGCTTGTATATCTATGCATCATATTTCTACATATTTTGTGTTACTTTGTATGTGTGTATACCCAAAACTAGGTTTTCTATTCTCTCCCCTTGCAATGTTTGGTGATCTTGGGGATAAAAATAACATAAACTCCCTCTTTTTATTTTGTAGGGGTAATGTGACATGGAATTCATCCCCACACACAAGTTATTGTAGTCTTTAGGTGTCTTGTGATGTGGATTTCATCACCATGCACAAAGACACACCTAGTGTTCCAACGACATATATAAATCCAAGGAGGGTTATCATTATTGGCTAAGAATCAACCCATTTTTAAGGATATGTGAAGTGAGGGGGTTTCACATCACAATAAACATGCATTATACATCATCCTTTCAACACAAACTTAGGCCCCATGTACCATAAGGTATATAGGGGACGCACCTAACGAGCCTTGTTCAACCTAGTTTTAAGAACTCTCTCCCATAAATGGTTAATAGTGCAAGGGGCATAACACCACTAAAGCTACTTACTCTATAAATTCTAAAGTGAGGGTTGGGATACTAATTTTTCACTACTCTACGTGATGTATATTGGTAGGATACTAGTCGCTTTGTACACCCATATCTACTAGCATAGGCATGTGGCTTGTGTGCTTTAATTTGAGTGTTATTGAGACCCATTTATTTGTATACCTCACATTAAAAACCACTCAAACCAATTTAACATCATCTTTGATCAATACTATCCAATCATCTCATCCAACCAAAACCCCTTTATATCCCATAAATCCAAATCACATCTACATCTAATCCAATCATCAAACCTAATCAAATAATGGCCTTCATGCCTAGATTCCATTTTCTTCTAAATAAACACCCTAATCCATACCTTTTGGGTACATCCTTTGACAAAGACATTTCCCCATACACTAGCTATCTAACTAAATCATCCCATCATGATCTTGATCAAGACATATTCGACACCATCCAACAACTTAACTAACAATTACAATATCTTATATCCCACATTTACCCTTTAACCTCCCAACCTTTGTTTCTTAATTAATCCTTTTGAAAAACAAATCCTACTCAGGCCCTTAAGCCTCAATTAAAAAAATTCACCTAGAATACCCCGACTCATCCCAAATAAAACCTCATACCAATCCCTCCTTGATACCAATGATATACCAAACCTTGTCAACCAATGTGGTCCCTTCAAGGATCATGGGTCATCACCCACAAACACCAAATACATCAACATTGGCCAACTTATTTAATTCTAAAACAAATATTACCACCTTCTTAATGTCATTAATCTAGGATCCAATATTGATCCCACACAATTATCACAAATCATATGTCTAAAGGAACCATCTATAGTAGATCCATAATTATCACAAATTATCTATATAATGTCCCTTTTTCCAGCTTGGGAAGCATGATTTGGACTTCTTGTCATCCCTTTTCCATTAAAATGAAGTGGAAATAGTTGGGAAAAGGAATTGAGCTTCTTTTGCTTTTATTTTCTAATTTTAATGTTTCTTTTTAGCATGTGTTTTCCTTTAGCAGGTCAGTTGGGTTTTAAGGCATTTAAGGAGGCATAAGAAAAGAATATAATGACTTATAGGGGTCAGCCTTGCTCTTCCAAGGTTTGGCACCAAAGGGAGGTTATAAAATAAGGTTAGAACACTCATTTGGATCATCTATCTTGGCACATTGTCTTGATTTGGACATTGTTTTCTTGTTTCTCCTTATTCTTCCACTCTTGCACGAAAACCCAAGTGTGTGGCTTCTTCCTAGAAGGATGGAAACCCTTCTAGTGGTGGTTGGAGGATGAAAACCCTCTTTCCTTGGTTGGAGTAAAGACATATTGAAGACCTTTTTGCAGATTTGGGCATTGGAGGATCAGAGAAGTCATCTACAGACATTTGCATGCATTGTGGAGCCTCTCCCTTGTGGAGTGACTTGCATTGGAGTGTGTTTTGGTGCCATCTAGGGAAAAAATTTGACATTTTATTTCAGATTCAGATTCCTCATAATTTATAAGGCCGGAATCTCCATTTTGGTGATTTTTGGAGAAGTTTATCTATTTTTCCTAGCCCTCAGATTTGGCTAGTTTGCTGTTGATTTAAATAATTAATTCTAGCTGTGTAATCTAATATTTTGTCCATCTTTTGATGTATTTGTGATTTATAAATATTGTTGTGGATAGAATAATTGTTTTGTGGCATTATTCATTGATTTTCATAGTGAAAGGTGGACTTGAATTCCATAAACAGTTCACTTCCCTTGTAGATTACTGATTTCAGATTAATTTCAGTTTGTTGATTTAAAAATCAGATTTGCTTATATTGAGGGTTTGAGCTAATTTCCTTGTTTTCATTTTTGTACCCAAAAGCGATATTACAATGGTATCGGAGCTCATATTCTCAAATGCCTAGGGTTTCAATGAACAAATTGATGAAGGTGCAAGAAATACTAGCAGTACATTTAACTCTCTTGCCTCGGCCATGTTAAAACTTCAAATAGGAAGGTCACTCAAGAAGATCATAGGGTTTCAAAGGTCAACATGTTTACAAATGGATTTGAGGAATATAAAGCTCTTTTGTCACATCCCACAATTTCGTTTGGTTTTCGAAAGGGATAAGTCATAAATGAGGGGTGAGTTATGAGAACCAAAGGATAAATTTTTTTTTGTGGTTGTATATGTAGCCACACGTGTGTATGCATATCCTAAAAAGGATTTACACACTCACTTTTAGTTACATGTACATCCTTGCAACAACACTTATCGCTCAAAGACTCATAACGTACTCTGCATTTACAACCTATTCTAGTTCACTTTTATGTTAAATACATTTTCTTTGCTAAGTATGTTGATTTGGATGCTTTGTTATACAATTGGATTGTTGTACCTGATCTTAATATCCTAACTTATCTTTCTGGCTGGAAGTAAAGATTTGCATGGTATTATTAAATTCTATACATAGTTGCGATACATTTCTTTGATGTGTGAGATATCATTGAATGATAAAAGGTTATTACACTCCTTTGAATCTATGATGATTATAGATCGTATAACGAATGATCATAATTCATGGGTGTGATTAACCACCTTCACCTATCGACACTTCATTGTGGTAGATGATTTGTTTAATAATGCTACATTGGGCCTTTGAGGTGTAACTCGTGTGAATGATAAATGTTTTTGATCATGCGAATGGAGATATGTTTATAATCCATAAGGGGCATTACCTTATACTATTGACAAAGGTTTAAATATCATGTCAAATGTATGAAACCTTGATATATACAATGAGGATGGTGCTTGAAGTTGTTAGTTCTAAGGGATCTCTTTAATTGTTGCATGGGCTATTCGAATGAGGACTTTCTATTAAATCCAATAACTATTATGTATTAAATGGTATTTAGCAACCACCGCCAACCAATTTCTATGGTGGAGATAAGTCGATTAAGGAAATAGCTATCTGGTGATTTAACTATGTGTTAGTGTGATAGTTTGGCAAGTAAAAAGGGCATATCTAAATTTAAAATGGCCAAAGATATATAGTTAAACTTGGTGGGAGACCGTACTATATGTATGCATTAATGAAATTTAATTTAGCCCACGGATTTTGGGCATGCAATGGTGGTTTCAAGGAAACTTAAAGTTGATGGTTTAGTTGTTTCTTTCCTTTTTGGTTTATTGAGCTATGAAGCTCTGCATGAAGTTCTTGTGAAGGATTTTAGCATGCAGATAGTGAGCTATTTTGACTCTTTGTAAAAATAGAAAATGCGGCTCATATCTATATAAGTATTAAGCCAATAATGGAGAATGGGGAGGGTTCGTTTGTGTTACTCTTTGGAGTTTAGAATGTGTGTACTTCTAGTTGTGTTTCTGGATTTAAGGAAATATTTGGAGGAAGAAAGTTGTGGGGGTCTTCAATAAAACAACATGCATGGACTGTTCTCTCTCTCATCCCTTACTTCTTATCTCATTTACTTCGCTTGCATATGTGGAATATCTACATCTATTTACTTATGTTGAGCTATGGAAAAATGGTAACAATGATTTCTGGTTGTTATTGTTGTTCGGTATTAAAATTTGTGCTATTTACTACTTGGGGCTTATTGTGTTATCTGCATAGTGGGTAATGATGTAGCGTATGGGAAAACCCCCTTTACTTCATTACAATGGTTATTATTTATTATGAAACAATTTTCCAAATATGATAAGTTGGGTTTTAGGTATTATTATCTATGGGTTTTGTTGTTCTTGATGTGTTATTGTTGTGCGTAAATATGAGTTTGAGAGCTTAATGTATGGGTATGTTGGCCGATATGACTATATGGCTCGATTTATAGTGAAACTCTGCCTATATATATTCAAGTTTGGATTTTCTTTATTTGGGTACAATCGATGAATATTAAATACCTAGATGGGTTGGGATTTCAATTGAGAAGGGCATGTATCCCGGAGTCCAATCTCAAAGGTTCAAGAAAGATAGCCATGTGTCACGTTTTTGGCATAGCCATAGTTGTGTTATTCGGTTGATTTGAGATCGTGCCAAGGTTATGGAATCAATGGAATGAAATCATCTAATTTCATAGGGTTAGATGTTGTTATACTCATGCCTTGACGATTTATGTGTTCGTTGTGATGGCTGAATATTTAGCTCCATAAGATATTACTATTCATTATTTTTTAGATGATTTTATATTTTAAGGTTGAAGATGAGAGGAAAATGACTAAAGAATTCTAGGGTTGTCAATTTTCCTTATATCGGTTATGACGGCAACGACCTATCTATATCGACCCTTCATGTTTATTAAGGTAAATGTTACATTTATAATTGTCAAACCGTGGCCCTTATGTCGATAAAATGCAGTTGATCCGATCTACATCCTATAATCATGAAGGTCTTGACAAATGGATGAGCCAAGTCCGATTACCGTAGTGATGGTTAGATGATTCTAGTGATGTTATGGTATTCACTGTTAATATAAGCAATAAAGACCAATGGATTGACAAATAAATTAGATAACTTGTTATTTTGAATGAAATCATTAATTAATGATACTCATTTAATACAAATATTTCTTTAAATCATTTATTGCAACTTATTCATTAAATAGTTAGAATTGAAATTAAGGTAGTAGGTAATATTTTGAATGTAAAATAATTTAGCTTGAAAGGTTGTAAATTTGGTTTGGTGAAATTTTAAGTTATTTGTGTTGATTATTTATGCGGCATTCCATTTATTCAAAGATTAAATGATGTAAAATGTTTAGCGAGAAAGAGAATAATCCATGCCCGGTTCATGTGAATTGACATTTGTTAACATGTTTTATAGATGGAGCTCTATAAGTTGGAAAGATGAATAAATTTAAAAGAGTTTATTGTTCCATGTGATTGATAAAGGATGTTGTTACCATAGCTTGAATTGTAAATTATTGAAGTACCATTGTTTTGTCATATGATTGAAAGGGGAAAAATTAGACATTTTGTTGTAATTGTTCAGAAAAGAAATAATGAAAGAGAAATTTATTGTACTCTATTAAGTCTTGTTGTATCCATATTCCTATGAAGGGGAAAGAGCTCGTAACTTTGTTAAAGTGTTTATATAATGTTATGAATTAAGATCCCAGTAATGTGTTAAATCAGTAATTCTATTTGAGGTGCAATTTTGGGAATATATATTATGGATTAAATAAACATTAAGTTTATATCCTGAATACATATAGAGGCATATATGCACAATTACAATCTATCCAACTCAAAATGCAATGACTATAGGGTTGTATCTAGAGGAAATATTGCATAGTAGCATGATGGTTTGATATGCCATAATAGGCCAAGTTATTGAAAGATTACTCTATTTTTGAATGCAATATTATGTAACCAAGGTTGTGCTAATAAGGTATAATACTGAGATATAAGATGTACTCATTATGTATATAAGTATTGAGTTGCTTCGTAAAATTAACTTGTTGGTTCATTTCCTTATTTGATTATACGACTAGAAACTTATAAGGACTAAGAATTTCAATATTAAGGGAGAAAAAATGATAACTTATTACTCACTTGATAAAGAGACAATCATTTACACACTTGAAATGATTCATTATTTGTGTAATAGTAAAGATTGGGAAAAATAGATTTAAGGTAGTGAGCTAAAGTTAAATCTGCATTTGATAGGTAAATGGAATGCTAAGTACAACTAAGAACTACATTCAACCTATTGGGATATTATGAAATAAAACCATGGGTTTGAGGTATGAATTTAGTAGCTATTATAATGCTCATGTTCCAAGATATGGCCCTGTAACTTAGAATATTGAATAATGAACATTATAGTTTGAATCAATAAATTGATCTATAAAAATAATTGAATGCCAAGTTTATAAGTTGGAAAGGATTTATGATGATTCATTTGGAGATGTAAATTACTAGTTTAGGATTCTTGCAATCACAATTCTCATAACTGGTATGGGAGTTGTCATTACTTGAATACTACCTAGTTGGAATAGTTGTTATTACAAAGTGGGAAGAAAGGAAATTTTACTCGAAGAAGAGGATAATGTATGTAATACTTAAATACAATATAAATTGATTGTTATCTTTATAAACTCTATAAGATTTGTAAATGAACCTTAGAACACGTAAAACTGGGAAACAGTACGTGAAAATATTTAAGGACATTATATTCCTTATGTGTGATGTCAATCCAGATTTAGGGCTCTTACCGTAAAGACCCCCTCGAGTACTATTAAGAGAGTCTTTTGAATGAATGTTAATGATTACTTAAATTTTTAACAATGAACCTAATAACATATTAACTTAACCACAGAAAGACAAGGAATGCTAATCCATATAATTGAATAAGTGATTAAGGTGAGATGACAAGCTCCCAATGATGAGTGTTCCATCATGGAACTAAGAATGGCATACATGTCTCTGAAACTTTGCGCAAAGTAGTGTAAGCTACTAGTTACACTTTGTCATGATTTCACCAAGATCTAATCTATGAGATGTCGGATGGGAATTTTGTGGTGGAACCTAGGTAGAAAATTAGAAAGCATCACTTAATTATCAATGCTTGATAAAATATAAAAAAGGATACACTTGATGTATTGGCTCATAAAGAGCATTGATGAGGATTGAGTAGGATATATATACTCTCATGCAGCTGCATGGTTTATGAAAGTTATCGGAAATGGATTGCATTAAGGTTTATGTTGGACTTAAGGTTTATGTTAGAATTAAATATATGGGTACTTAAATCATGAAGCATAAAGTAAATAGATTTTAAAAAATTCCCTAAATGTGAAGTGACAAAAGTGGATGTTACATTTTGGTATCGTCGAGTGAAGGTTGTAGCTCTTGGACCTAATGAGTCCTTACACTTATTAAATTCTGAGTTCATTTGTAAAATGAAATGAATATGAGAAGGATGTATCATGGATAACAAACCAGAACAAATTATGCTTCGTGTTCATGGTAAATAAGATAGAAAATACTCTAACAAATCCTTCGTGACACACTAAACTAGATAGATGTGTGGAGCAACCCGTAAGTGTGAATATGATCTACCAAGGTAAACAACTTGGGATGAATGATGGAAGAGGGTTGCTTGATTGTTGATTTGTCACAATGATAGATTTTTAACTTGAATCCAACATGATAGAAAATCCCACAAAGGGTAGATGAAGTAGATGATCGTGGACTATCTACCTGAAAAGAAATGTGTAGAGAAGTCAAAGGTTTAAAAACAAAATCAGAAAAAGAATTTCTAACTTGAAAAGAGTAAAAATAATATAAGAGTATCAACTCTTTATCACCTACTACTTTAGGAAAAGGGTGGTGAAAATGATACAGTAGAAATATAGACTTCTAGGTTGAGTATAACACTAGCATAATTAAGTTGTTATACTAAGCAAATAATTGAAAACTGAAAGAGAATTCTAATTTTCTTTAGCATATGATAAGAGGTTTGTTTGAGCCATACACTTATGTCAGTCATTATGGAATTGAAATTGCTTAACCTCATTACGAAAATTTAATGGCATACATAAGATGTGGTAATTAAATTTAGCTATTTAGCTGAAAAGCAAGTGTTCTAACAAACTTTGTAGCTAGGAAGGGAACATGGAAAAGTAAAAAAATGGTTCCTTGATTATTTTAGCTTTATAAAGCTTTATGTTGTATATGTTACATAATATTGTAAGAAATGAATGGATATAATGACAAAAATCATGTTATATATCTTATTGTGTGTTAGTTCATGCTAGTTGAAAGGTCATATACAACCAATAAAATTGATTTACATATCAGAAAATTGCTAGTTTTTGTGGAAAATGATGATTTTTCTCCTTAGTTAAAGGGGTGTAATTCTATTATTGAATGATTTGATTGTGATTAATGAAGTAAAAATCATTAGTATGATGATTCATTAAGGTGGGAAGTATGTCACATCCCACAATTTCTATTTGTTTTTCAAATAGGATAAGTTGTAAATGAGGGGTGAGATATGAGAACCCAAAGATAAATTTTTGCATAGCTATATATGTAGACACACATGTGTATGAATATCCTAAGAAGGATTTACACAATCACTTGTAGTTGCATGTACATCCCCGCAACAACGCTTGTCTCTCGGCACTCGTAACGTACTTTGCATTTACAACCTATTCCGGTTCAATTTTTTTACAAATACTTTTGATTTTCTGAGTATGTTGATTTGGATGCTTTGTTATACAGTTGAATTGTTATACCTTATCTTAGTATCCTAACTTATATTTCTCGAAGCGAGAAGTAAATATTTACATGGTATTATTAAATTCTATACATAGTTGCGATACATTTCTTTGATGTGTGAGATATCATTGAATGATAAAAGGTTATTAAACTCCTTTGAATCTATGATGATCATAGATCATATAGCAAATGATTGGAATTCATGGGTGTGATTAACCACCTTCGACCGATCGACACTCCATTGTGGCAAATGATCTATTTAATAATGTCACCTTGGGCCTATGATGTGTAGCTAAGGTGAAGGGAAAATGTTTTTGAGCATACAAAGGGAAATATGTTTATAATGCATAAGGGGCATTACCTTATACTATTGAAAAGGTTTAAATATCATGTCAAATGTATGAAACCTTAAGATATACAATGAGGATGGTGCTCGAAGTTGTTAGTTCTAAGGGATATCATTAATTGTTGGGGGCTATTTGAATGAGGACTTGTTATTAAATCCTTTAACTACTCGGTGTTAAATGGTATTTAACAACCACCTCCAATCAATTTGTATGGTGGAGATAAGTCGATTAAGGAAATGGCTATCTGGTTATTTGACTAAGTGTTAGTGTGATAGTTTGGCAAGTAAAAAGGGCCTAACTAATTTAAAATGGCCAAAGATGGATAGTTAAACTTGGCGAGAGACTATATTGTATGCATGCATTAATGACATTTAATTTAGCCCATGGATTTCATGGAATGCAATGGTGGTATCGGGAAATTGTGAGTTGATGGTTTAGTTGTTTCTTTCCTTTTTGTTTATCGAGCTATGAAGTTCTACATAAAGTTCTTGTGAAGGATTTTAGCATGCGGTAGTGAGTTATTTTTACTCTTTGTAAAAAAGAAAGCTGCGACTCATATCTAAATAAGTATTAAGCCAATAATGGAGAAAGTGGAGGATTCCATTGTGTTTTTTGCTGGAATTTTGTATGTGTTCACTTCTGGTTGTGTTTCATGGATTCAAGGAAATCTTTGGAGGAAGAAAGTTGTGGGGGTATTCAATAAAACAACAAGATCATCATCATAATCAATTTGATACAAATATGACAAAAATAATGAACACGTTGAGTAATAAGTGGTACTTACATACTTTCCTAAGGCCCCAAGTTATGCATGTATCAAGACAAGTGTCTCTCTAGGCACAATAACCTATATTTAAATGATAAAAGGTAACCCTCTTTCCAAGATCTGTGTTTGCATAATAAGGTAATCATTTCCTCTTTTAGTTTGGTTGGCCATCCGATTGATATACTTATGTTTGGAAGAATAATTTGGGGTTGTGTCGATAATACTCAATAATGTTTTTTTGGCCATTAAAATGGAAAAAAATCCCCATAAAGAACAATATGAAGGGGTTGGACTGTTCCTAACAACAGACAAAGGGAGCCCATTTGATGGATATCACATCCCAAATAAGAAGCCAAGAGTTACCCAAGACAAGCACCAACAACTTGGGAACAAATGCAAGAAAGAAAAGACCCCATCCGGCAAGGAAATCATGCCAAGAAAGAATGTTGATTTAAACTCAAAAATTTGAATGTTATAGGCAGCCATTTCCTATATATCATTTCATATTTTCTACCATGGACAGATGGTTAGGAGTACTCATGTTTCATGTATGTTGTATCCTCTTTTGTCACCGTTGATTGAACACCTTTATGCACATCATACTTCATGGGGTGAGGAGGTAAGAAGTGTTTTTTTGCAAAGAACATATAGACACTTGGGCTCAATTTCTATGGTGTTTTCGCAAGTGGCATATAGGTGCTATGATGAGTCCTTCAAAAGAGGAATATCTTATTTTAAAATTAGTATGAACGAGAACTTTGTCATGAAGTGTTGGGGTCATAATGATGGTCCTAACTTTTTGTTTCTTATATGGCTAACCCTTGGACCCATTAAAAATGGAATAATCAATAGGAATGAGTAGTTATATGCATCAAATTTTCAAAGAAGAATTGGAAATAAGGTTCAAGCCAAGAAAGGATGGTTTCAAAGGATTCAAGATCACCAATAACATCTTCATAATGTCAAATTTCAAGGGAAGGTGCAAGGTATGTAATGTTTTTCTTGAAATTCAAAGACACCGAAGTTAATATTGTTTGGGAATGTAATGGTTCTAGTTTTTGGGAAAATTTCGTTATGATACTTTCCTTCATATATCAACCCTTTGGAAAAACTTATTTATAGTTGAACATGTGCAAATTCAACCACCCAATAATTTTATGATAAAAATAAAGTTGTTGGTTTTGGTTCGATTAAACGATAAGTTGTTTCGTATTCTCGAACAACTATAAGAATGTTCCTTTTGAAACTATGAAATCATGGGGAAATGATCTTTAGGTTGTTGGTTTGGAGGAAAGTAGTAATAATACCATATTTTTGTATTTAAAGTACACTATCATAAGCTTTTATGTAAGCACTTATAGCTCTTTCTCCAAGTTTTTATTAATCGTAACCTTGTGTCCAAATTTCCATAACATTGATAGAATGGGAACTTTGCAGGTATGTCATGATTAAATTTTTTGTACTCTTCTTTCTACTATTGTTTGCAAATTTCCCAGCTATTTGTGTACTTATAAGATATCGATAAAGGAGTTTCTAATCACATGGTTGAAGAATAACTAAATACGTCATGGTTGTTGTAGCCAGTATACAACCCTCATTTAGTCCCCTTGGTGCTATTTCTCTCAAGGAATAAATGGCCTAAACATGGGAGAAAGATGGGATGGAAAATACCTTGACCCAAGGGTCAAATTGAAGATGGTTCCACCAAAGAGGTATGTTGTTTTATTCATTTTCAGTTTGTTCTTCTTGAAGTCTTGGTTCATAGAGAGACATTTTTATAGCCGAGGATTGTATTTTCTACACAATGACACACTTGCAATACTTTGTGCATGTAAATGTGGGATTCTAGTTCCCCTCATTCTGATTTCTAAAGAAGAAGAGTGAGATTACATTGGCAATTAGGACAACAGAAAGAGATATTGGGTCACCAATGCTTGGATGGTGATTATATAAAGAAAGAGCAGTTAAGGCTTATTTGGGATCTAGGAACTTGCAATTCCTTGAGAACAAGAAATTTTTGGAAGGAGGACTGTAATGTCCCCTTTTACAACTTGAGAAGCATGATTTGGAATTTTTTCCATTTCATTTTCCATGGAAATGAAGTGGAAAGTGTTGAAATGAATTGAGATTCTTCTAAATTTATTTTCTAATTTTAGTGTTTTTTTTAGCATGTGTTTTCCTTTAACATGTCGGCTGGGTTTTAAGGCATTTAAGGAGGAAAAAGAAAAGAATATAATGAATTATAGGGGTTGGACTTGCTCTTCCAAGGTTTATTACCAAAGATAGGTTATAAAAGAAGGTTAAAAGAATCATTTGGATCTTCTATCTTGGTGCATTTTCTCTAAGGTTTGTAGCCTCCTTGTGGAGTGGGTTCTTCACTAAATTAGAGGTTGGTGATCCTTATAGAGTTGGTGTTCTACTAAACTAGGGGTTGGTGACTCAATAAATTTGAAACATGGAAATATAATGTTTGTGTTTTAGTGGGTTTTCTTCCCCTTGAGGGTTTTCCACTTATATTTGGTGTTCTTGTGTACTCTCTTGCTCTTTCTCTTGTGTATGGTTGTTTCTATGCTTAATTAAACACACATATGGTTCATGGTTTATTGAATGGTTGTATAAATGATAATGAATTATGTATGGTAAATGGAATAAGTTTTTATATGACTAATTCACCCCCATCCTTTCATTCCATTGTTCTTCCAACAATTGGTACAAGAGCATATCCTTCAAAAGCAATTTTAGTAACTTGAAGGAGATCCTTTGAAGCACAAACATGGGTAGATCTTAATATGTTGAGACAAAATTAAGAATGAAGAATGATGTTTCTCATTTGGTTATTCATATCTTGCAATATCAAATCAAGAGCATGGATATAGATCATGCTCAATTCATCAAGGGTTTGGATTCACAAGTTGAAAGTGTGTCTAAAGTCCTAAAGGATAAATAAGACACTTGTTCCAAGTATGAAGAAAGGTTGAAATATTTGGAATCTAATTTAGAAGATATTTCCAATAGGTTGAATATGTATGGAAAGTTAGAGAAGATCTCTGAAGCTCTTGATGGTATTTTAGAAGGTCAAAGAGTTATAAATGAAAATATTGGCCTAGGGTTTAAGGGAAAGCAAAAGGAAAGTGATGGTAAAGCTGGTCCAAGTTTTAAATCTAAAGAGAAGGTGATCAAGAAGACTGATTTGAGAAAGTATAACTCATTTAGACAACCTAATGTTATGAGGTATGGTACTTCCTTCAATGGATATTGTTTTTTTGTCATGATTTTGGTCATAGAGATACAAATTGCAAAAGGAGGTCTCTAGGAAGGTTTCATTTTAGTTGAAGGTTTGTTTTCGGACACCAAATATTATCATTTGACTAAATTGAAGGTTTTTTTCCAACACCAAATAATATCATTTGATTACAACTTGGAGTTAGGAGTTTCTTTCTTTCTTTCTCTTTATTTTTTCTTCTTTCTTTCTTTCTTTTTTTTTGTTGTTTTGGGGTGAAGTTTGGATTTATCGATTTTATTTTTAAAATTTATTTGAACTATAATTTTGGATTAATTTTTTTTTATGTTTAAGGTTTTGTACTCAAAGTGAGGATTGAACTTAAATGGGCTATTTTTCAATCAAATAAATTGTTTGGATGATTATATGTGTTGATGCCACTCTTGGTTGTAAGTAATTTTTCATATGCAGTAAAGGAACCTTCTCTGACAACAACTCATCTGCAACCAAAGAACTTGACTATAAAGAACTCGTCCACAACGATAAGGAAATCATTCACAACAAAGAACCCACATTTATGAAGATCTTTTGAAACATGAAGTGATGACACTTAAGTCCTTACATGCCATTGGAGAAGTAGTTACAATAAAAACATGGAAAATTGAGAAACAAATCAATCTTTGATTTGGTCATTGATTAAGAACTAGTGAAGAATTGATTGTTAGTTGAACACTTGTGTGTTTCAAACATGTGTTGAATCTCTCACTTATTCTATTGAAGACTCCTTGTTGTATTCTTATTCTTCTCATGTGCTGTAAATGATAAGATATAAAGGAAAGGGTTGGTGCCTTGTAATAGAGGAGACAAAGTAAGTAAGTTAGATTTAGAATTAGAGAAAAGAGATTACTCTGATATTTTGTTCCTAGATGTAATGTTTTATGTAAATCAATAAATAAATATGAGTTTTTTCATTTAGTTTTTAGTTACATAGTTAGGAAGGGATTAACACCCAAGTCAGGGCCCACTTGAGGTCTGCTAAATCCCCTCCATTGTTTCATTTCATGCATATTTCCTTAGGAACATTTTTCTCTTTGAATCTGCAACTTTGTTTCGAGTAGTAACATTTAACTATAGTCCACTTTTAAGTCTGAGTTCTATTTTACTTTCAGCATTATTATTTGACATTTATTTCCTTTCCAAGGTCTCTTATATCAACTATAACTATGCATACACAATTGGTAGTATTTCAAGTCTACGCTCCTTGGTATGAAAACTAAATGAATGTAACTCATTGTACATCATATTAATTGTTACAAGTTGATTTACACCACCATGTGTTATAGTGTATCTAGTGATATTCTATTTTTAGTGTGACATGGAAAGAACGTCTAACACATTTGAGTCGAGTCTTGCAATATTTGAAAGAAAACCATAATAGTGCAATATGAAGAAATGTGAGTTTGCAAAAAAATCACTAGTTTAACGGGGCATGTGGTTGTAGGAGAAAAAATTTGTGTGGGACGTGTATTGGTTGAGGGAAACATGGTATCATACACATGAAGGAGTGTCACTGAGACTAGATGCTTTGTTGGAATAATATGATACATGGAGTTTATTTCAAATTACTCTACTATTACAACATCACTATAAATAATTGCAATTTTTGGTAATAGATTCCATTGGGGTAAGGAAAATGGTATATCTATAAAGTCATTGAAATAAAAAATCAGCCATGTTTTGTGCTTTCCCTTCCTAATTTGCAACAACCATTCAAATTTGAAACATATGGCAATGATTTTTCCATGGGGAAATTTTTTTATAATGAGGTAAGCTGGTTTGAAATCATTTTGAGGTATTTACTCAAGCAATTATAGGATATCATATTTATGATATTCCTAAATGGGCTTAGTGTTTTTTTTTTATTTTCTTGGTTGTAAAACAAGATTAGTTATTATTTGATTTATTTATTAGCCTTATAAATGTATATTCCTTTAAGTAACAAGTTTAATATGAATGGCATGAGGAATATATATGAATCTTATTGTGAACTATTACTTCCTCATGGCTTGTATGTTCTCCCTCTTATTGTATTAATCAAATGAGTATATTGATGGATATATATTGATTTCAAATTACGACGAATGCGGTATGTGAATTGAAATTTGAAGTACATGTTAGGTATATCTTAAATATTTAATCATCTTGGATCACTTCATTTATAGGTCAATTTGTTTTTTCTTTATTGTGTGTGACATTGTGTTTAAAAAAATATTAAAAGAATCGGTAGTATGCGACTCTTGCTATTTTTTTAAAAAAATTGTAGTGTTTTTACTTGGGATTTTTGATGATTTTTTTGGGCATGACATTAACACTTCCCTTTCTTCCTTAAAATTTTTATTTTCTAAATTATATTTTTAAAAATGGTATAAATCCCCCACAAACAATTGAACATGTTTTATTGAATGCATATTGTAAGAGATCTTTGATATTTAGGTATTGTGGGCATATAATTGCATGCACTCTTTTGATTTAGGAAATTATTCAAGTGTTTGAAGGTCCATGCAACAATAATGGGAGTATGTCTAAGGTGTGGGACCTTAAACCTTGATATAAATCTCCCAAATAAGGATAAATCCTTTTCTTAAAAGCTCTAGATTAACTACTACTCTAGTCTAATTGAAATTTCTGCAAAGTTAAGGGGGAAATATTATTAAAATTTGATAAGAATGGTGATACACCAGAGGATGAAGGATCACTCTCCCTGAGATCAAAGAAAAATGGGAAGAAAACAATGATAAAGGGGAAAATAAGAACCACAATCCACCCTACATTCTTGTTGTCATGTAAAAGCTGTTGACCTAAAAATGCGAAATTCAAAACATGACAACTAGTGAAAATTATGCCTTCCAGGTCCTCTTTGATTCTTCCTCTTGGCCAATCTACCTCCTATGATATCATCACCCTATCCCTGGAAATGGTCTTAAAGCATTTGGTAAACATGCATCAATTTGCAAAGAAGTGTAATTGATCTGAAAACGTGATGTGTATTTTTATCACTTTTATAGTTTCCAAAGATTGTGATTTTTTTAACCAATTTTAAGTATTCTTAATCCACAAATTGATTAAATTCTGATTATTTTGCATCCATAGAAGTGTGGAAAACTTGTGTAGCAAAGAAATAATTAGAAAAACTGAAACATTCAGATGACAAAAGAGATTGTTTACGGGGTTCGGAATTCCTATGTCCCCAGGTTCAGATTGAACCGATCCATTAATAATATTGAAATGTAAGTAAAATAACTCTTACAAACAATCAATAATGAATCAAAACCTGCAAATGAGCTGATCAATGTCCCAAGAACTCTGAAAAATAACAGAAAAATCTGTCCCAAGAACGATCCATGGCTCCTACAAGTTTTCTGATGTGATCTCCCGCAACCGTGTCGAAAAACACCTAAAAATGGAGATTTAAAAACATTATATGAAAAAAATCATATTTCTGAGATCAGATCTGAATTCTGAACACTTTTCATGTTTACACCAAGTCACAATTCGGACTAGAAGTGCATTGAAATTCGTGTTTTCCAACTAGTTGTCTTGAAGATCCCTGTTAAAATCTGCATTCAAAGCTTCCAAAAACAGTTTAAAATTGTCAAAAAGATCAAACCTTACATTGTTAGAATCGTCTCAGAATTCTCTACATTTCATCTTTTTACTCTGAAAGCCCAATCTGAGTGCACGGCCTTCAAAAATGGAGTTCTCTGCAATCTGGTCCTTAAGCTTCTTGCACAGACCTGTACCTCTTCCTATTCAAATAGAATATAGCTCCTTTTATATTGTTTATGCGCCTCCTGGTCTGATGGCTGGGTGCTTATCTTTTTACTACCTCCACCCGAGTTCCATTCCCCTCCATGTCTTTTGGCTTATCCTTTTGGGAATAAAATCCCACATTGGGCGCATGGAAACTAGGATATGGGTTTTAATAAGAAGGTGGGTGCGCATTTCAAGTGGCAAGTAAGCCACCTAAGCCTATGTGATAGGCGCTTTGACTTGGGCACATTTCTTGGGAGGCGCATGGCATATTTTTAGGCGCCCAATCCCTTAAATGGTGGACAGTTCAAAATAAGGCGTGGGAAGTTTTAAATATATGCGTGGCATTTGGAAATAAGGCGTAGAATATGAAAAGTGGTCTTATCAAGATCATATAATTTCGACCCAATTAATATAATGACATTCCAAATGAAATGTGGCAATAAAATACCACTTGTCGACCCTCGATAGGCAAATCGAGTGAATTCGACGAGTGGTGGCAAGCCACGTGGTGGCTTGTGGACCCACCACGTCGGCGATAATACCTTAGTCCACACGGCGGCCGGGCTCCCCTCCGTAATAAAAGTTGAGCCTCTTGTTCCCGAGCACCTTTATTTTTTTACGCTCGTCGAAGACCGGTGGTTGAAAACCAACAAACAACTCCCTTTTTCCTTTTCGCCACGTGTCGCAGTGCGATTGGTCCATTATTGACCAGTTGACTAGAGTTGACTTTCTCGTTGACTGAACTTTGACCAGACATATCTAGAGCTCCCGATGTCCGTTTGTCGCGTTCTTACAGTCATTGGAAAGCTCTCGAGATGATCTTATGCACTGACACCATTTAGGGATGTTTAGGGAATGTTTTCAAAAATGATCCCCGATCAATATAATGAGGTTCATCATGTTGGTCATTTTGTGTTTGTGTTTTCATTGATATCAATTCCATTGATGGCAAAGGGTGACATAGAATTTTATGAGTATCCATGTATTTTTATTATGATGTAAAACATGATGGTTGATTGGTAATTTCAAGATAGGTGGTGTTCAAGAGGTCTTGTTACAATAAAAATAGACTAAGAGGGGGTTGAATCGGTCATACTAAAATTTTACTTCATTTACAAATCCATACATCCATTTATCATTCACAACCACGTGTGCATATTAGAGTGTACTAATCATTCAAAAGAACATGGAACAAATAAGAACACACATTAAAACTATATATAAGTGGGAAACCCTCATGGGGAATAAAACCAACTTAAAATCTTCTTATATTACAAAAAGAAAATAAGTTTAGTGAAGCACCAAATTCAAAAGGATCACTAACCCTTGATTTAGTGAGGCACCAACACCACAAGGAGCACCAACCCCTAGTTTAGTAGAGCACCAAATCTACAAGGAGCGCAAACCCCTAATTTAGTGAAGCACCCACTCCACAAGGAGGAAACAACCCCCTAGGATGGCCAAGCACCAACTCAGCCACGTAAAGATGATTGATTTATAATAATGCTACCACAACTGATAGAGATCACTTATTCAGCTCACACAAATTTTCTCAAACCCTAGATCTTCAATCTTTCTCTTTCTTTTTCTTCTTGGACTTGTCTTTCCTCTACACACTTTCACACATGTCATCAAAAATTCTTAAAAGCTGTATCATATGTGATCAACTCTCAAAATATTCCCTATACATATTATTCACTCACCCATGGGTCACACTCTTCACCCATGCAATACTAGCTCTCAAAATGAGCTAAAACTTCACTTTTATAGCTTCTTTTTTCTTCTAACCCAAAGGAGGTCAGCCTAGTTAAAACCCTCAATACATATGCCAAAAATGGCTCAAAACCCCATGGGCACATTTTTAAAAATGTCCTTACATAAAATCAATAAAAATTCATGACCCATAACCCATTACATATGAGAAAAATAACCTTTAACATCTATACATGGTCGTAATTTAGCTCATCCAATCAAATTATTTCGTTTAATGGGCCCAATGCTCTTTGTATTTCTCAAAGTTGTTGTTTCATACACCCTTCAACACCCTAGAAATGTCATTAGGCCACAAAATCACTTCCACATGACCAAATTATGCCATGTAAAAGCTTTATGTAAATTCTAGAACCTTTAGATCACTTCTAAGCAATTTATAATCCTTTAATCAACCACCTTCTAAAATTACGATCACTTTTGTCTTCACTAGATGAACCTACCAAAAGGTTGTTTCCAAAGGTTAGCTCATAAAATCATTTATACATACATTAAAGACTTAAAAATGGATTCATTGGATGAAAAATACATCCCTCTTCACATTACAGGTGATATAAAGGATCACCCAATCCATCTCATGCTTCAAACAATATCAAACTTTCACCAAAACACATGTTGTCTTGAGTTGCCAAAATTCTTCCTACTCAAATAATTCCCTAGAAACCATGTCAAATGACCTCATAATGAGTAAAAATATATATCACTGGAAATATATTTGAATCCTCTTTCAATTAAACTTTAATCATCTCAAAACTCTACTTGCAGCTCAAGTTATTCTCATTTTACTAGAGACGGTGTTTTATGGCCTCAAAACTACCCTTTGACTGTCAAGCTGAAGTCCTCAAATTACCATGTACATACATGAAAATTTCCTAAAACATCCATCTATATTAATAAAAACTCACATAAATCACACAATTCCAATTTATCCATTACCTTCTTTGGATAACTTTTCCTTAAATTGAAAACTCTCTGAAACGCTGCTATTTTCAGGTGGCGCCCACATATGGACACATGCTCAAACATATCTCTCTTGAAATTTGGAATATTCCTCTACAAAATCCAATCATGAATTTTTAGGAACCAATCAAAACTAGGTTGATATACTTATCTTTCTGCAAACTGCTCCTAGCTAGGGTTTAACTAGGGTTTTACACCACTTTATCTTCCTAATGACCGTTCATAAAAAAATGACGATAAAACCACCTAATTATTTTTGTGAAAGATTAATAACTGACCATATAATCTATTCATAATATATCAGGTCCCCATGTAATTCACAACAGCATCAAAATGTCAACATTTTCTTGAAAATCACACTCTGAAACTTACCCGTTTCACCAAAACTTGCATATCTCCAAAATTATTTATAATATTGACCTAAAAATTAGAATTAATCACCATTATAGCATCTTATGTCTTCTACAATTCACCACATAGTCCAGGTATTCCCGAAACTCTCCAGATCCACAATGACTTACCTTTGCAAACTTGTATGTTTCTCACTTGTAGTGAAAGTCCCAAGGACCATGTAAATGCAGCTAACATATGAATTATGACCTTAAATTCATCCAAAACTTTAGGTATACTTCCAAAACTCTTTAACCATGCTCAAAAAATAATCAACTTCAAATCTCATCTCACTACCTCATTTTGGATGCTCTAGGGCTAGAAATAAGTATTGAATGAATTGAATCAACCAAGAAAACACATGAATTGACCATGCTGACATCATGTAGACACATATACACCTAAAACATACCTCATGTACCATGAATGACCTCATGAAAACATCCAACCAACACTAGGGAGCTCAAACAATGATTATACTAGCTCAACCATGCACCAGACACCATGACAACTCAACAAACCACTTGATCAACATGCATGACAGCTAAATAACATCATAGGGAGACTCATACATCACCATGACACCATTTTCCATAAATGGGGGTTGACATAAATGACAACACATACCTGCAATGGCTAACAGTTCTGGTGTTTGGTTTGGTAGGAAGAGTCATGGTATGAGCTCTCATGAGTTGGTTGGAGGTTTTCATATGTTCATCATGGTCCATGAGATGTGTTTCAAATTTATATGGGTATACATGAGGTCAGCAAGGTTAAGTCACGAGGTTTCATGGTTGAGTCAATTCATTTCAGGCCTATTCGTAGTCCAAGTGCATGTAGAATAAGGGAGAGATATGATATTTAGACCAAATTAGTCATGGTAAAGCATGGTTTTCAGCATGGTGGCAGTGTACATGAATGGTATGGTGAGTTTCATGTTAGTATTTAGTGATTCAGTGCATATATGAGGTCCTTAGGAAGCAAGCAATGAGAAACAATCTAGTAAGCATAGGTAAGTCATTGTGGCTAGAGAGTTACAAACATATTTGGGCTATCTGGTGTTTGTGCTTGGTCATCCTAGGGGGTTGTAGCTTCCTTGTGGAGTGGGTGCTTCACTAAATTAGGGTTTGGTGCTCTTTGTAGGATTGGTAATCTACTAAACTAGGGGTTGGTGCCTCACTAAATTTGAAGCATGGAAATATAATTTTTATGTTTCAGTGGTTTTCTTCCCCATGAGGGTTTCCCACTTAAATATTATGTCTATGAGCTCTCTTTCATGTGTTGTGGTTATTTGAATGTATTGTGCACACATAATAAGCTTGTGATGAATGTATGTGAATGGATGAATGTTGATGTATGCTACAATAAATGGTAAATGAAATAAGTAATTTGTAGGATTGATTCAACTCCCCACTTAGTCCATTGTGATTCTAACAGTTAGTATCAAAGCATGTCCTTGTGAAGTAATTATAACAACTTGAAGGAGATCCTAGAAGTAAAAATGGGTATGTCAACTAATATTTGGAGGAGAAAGTATGAGATTATTGAGTCTTTGGTTTTTGGATTACAAGAGAAAATGAGTGAAATGGAGAAAGATCATGATCATGCTATTATCAAGAGTTTGGAATCACAGGTTGAAAGTGTGTCCAAATCCCTAAAGGAGAAAGATGAAAATTGTTCTAGGTATGAAGACAAATTTAAATCTGTTGAGTCAGATTTGGAGAATGCATCTAGTAGGTTAAGGATGTATGATGAGCTTGTGAAGATCTCCAAAGCTCTTGATGATTTTTTAGAAGGTCAAAGAGCCACATATGAAACAACAAGCCTAAGGTTTGAAGTAAAACATGCAAAGAGTGATGGTGAAGCTATTCCAAGCTCAAAATAAGATGTGAAGGTGACTAATAAAATTGATTTGAGGAGATCTAAATCAATTAGAAACCTAATTCTATAAGGTATGGTTCATCCTTAATGGATATTGATTTTTTTGTCATGCTTTTGGTCATAGAGCTAGAGATTACAAAATGAGGTCTCCAAGGAATGAGGTAAGTGTTTTCAAGGGTGGATGTATGTCATGTTGTGAGCATGGTCATAAAGCCAATGATTATGGATGGAATTTTAATATGTTTGAGCCAAGAAGGAAGAAATAGGTTGTTTGCTTCAATTGTCAAAAATTATGTCATATAACAAGAATTTTCCAAATCAAGAAGTTCATTGTTAGGTCTACTCCTATGGTCAAGAATAAGGTTGCTCAGGTCAAGAAGGACAAGAAAGTTGATTCTCATCCCACCATACAAGTCATAGGGCCAATGATTATGGATGGAATCTTAATATGTTTGAGCCAAGAAGGAAGAAAGAGGCTGTTTGCTTCAATTGTCAAAAATCGTGTCATATAGCAAGATTTTTCCAAATCGAGAAGAAGTTCATTGTTAGGTGTACTCTTATGGTCAAGAATAAGGTTTCTCGGGGCAAGAAGGACAAGAAATTTGATTCTCATCCCACCATACAATATATTAAGGTTGTCAAGGAGGATTCTAGTGCTATTAAGGTTGGAAACATTGCCAACATGCCTAAATCAACTCAAGGAAACATGGTTGCACGTGTGGAAGAATACCATCTATGTATTTCATCCATTCATTCTCTTGTTCATGAAAATTTGAATAATTGAGGTGTGTGGGACACTTCAAATATAATAAGGTATGGGAAAAGATCCTTCCATATGCTTTAAATCTAAGTTTCTTTAAGATGTGTCCGAGTATTGGAGTTGGTCATTATCTTTGGAGTGTTTTGGGTCATGAAGAATTGTATTTACTCGGAATTTCATGGTGTTTAAAGTGTCTTGAATATTTTCCTCATCATGTTATGTTCTGAAAAATGATTCCTTATATATTTGGAAATATAGTCAAAGGTTCATTATACTCAAAGGGTGTTGCTTGTAACCCAATGTGTTCAAAGGAATTCCGAGTCTATGTATTAAGGTTCTAAGGAAGGTATATTATCTCTAAGAGTTTGTACAATCCTAGATAGGCCTATGTTAATTCAAAAGTAGTGTCAAAGGATTTTTGGTCTACATCATATTCAAGCTTATAGTGTTATGAGTTTGAGTTCAAAAGGAGTAACCCTTTATCAAAGTACAGTCTCTATCAAAAGGCCTCTGTCTCATAAAAGTTAGTATATCCTTGAGTGTTTCATCAAATTCATGCACACTTGACTGAAAATATCAAAATAGATCCACAAATTGTTGTTTACATCATGAATAGGTTTCAAAATGGTTCTAGGAAATGTGTTGGTTCAATGAACATTCAACTAAGGGTTGTTTCTTCAAAAATGTGTCTTTGTGTCTAGTAAATCACAAGTGACAGAGTGTATTGGTTCTTTCACATCAAGGAGTGATACCTAAAGGTCTTGAAATGATGTTAATGTCCATGTTAAGGAGAACATGTTGTATCATACTCTGAAAATCATATAATCTATGTTGTGATAGTAGTTTGAGTGTGTCTTTGTTAAGATTAATCTTAGAGGTCCTTTGATTCAATCATGAAACTCGGTTTGTTGTATGTTGGTCTAATCTATGTCAAAGGTGTTAAATATGCTCATAGACCTCTCTATGCTTATAAATGGTCGTTTAGGTGTGTAAATGTCTCAATAATAATGGCATCGTTATTAAAATAAGTGTAAGTCTTATACCGATTCGAGGCGAAGTAAAATATATCTTGAGCCAATGTGCATAAGATTTAAATTGTGGAATGATTGAACTGTCATAGGTCAATTCAAGTACATGTTCATGAGTAATGGTAATTTCTTATAGTTAGTATCTCAAGGTCAAATGTGTAATGACCATCATTGATCAAGATTTTGAAGTATGATGATAATGACAAGTCTTGGTGGAAGAAATCTGAGTCTATTATGGTAATGCCTTACATCTAAGTTGTTCATATTGGTCATGAAAGAGTCTCAAAAGATTGCATATTAGGTAAAGTTGATACTTCAGGTACTTCATGGCTTTGAGAACAAATAAGGGGATTCTTCCTGAGCATGAGGATATAAGTTGATCATTATGGGTTTGAAATATTATTTTAGTCTTTTCTTAAGGTCTTATTTTCATGGTTCCATTGAAGATTCATGCCTGAGATATCAAGGTATAAGGTCTAGTTGCATACTTCTAAAGGTTTTGAACATTTTGGTTTTTCAATAAATATCAAGAGTCTATGTCTCTGCTATGATTATCGTTGTCAATATTTGAAGATATTGCAGTCGGTATTGGTACATTGAAAGTACAGGTTTGAGAGTAAAGTGAAAAATGAATACTACAAGTCCGTGAAGTGGAGGAGGATCTGTCCATTGAAGTGTATCAAGTACTACAATTCTTAGGTATCAAGTGTAAAGTTTATTAAGGTGTTCTTCATGAGATATTAAACTTAGAGGGTTTTCTTTGAATGAGATATTTTGTGGAAGATCACGAGCAAGAAGGTATGATTATTTTCAGGGATGTTCTTAAACAAGTATGAGAAATATTGAAATGTGTGAACTCAGTGCAACATGTGTGTTGATAGTATTAGAGGTAGAGTACAAAGTAAATGGTGTAAAATAAGAGGTCTGAGTCCAAGTTTCTTGAGGATTAGTTAGTCTTTGAGGTCCATATTCCATTTGCAATCATCTGAGTTGTTTGAAAATATTTCATGACCTCTAAGAATGTGGTTTTGAAGCATGATATTAACCTAGGAAGAGGTGTTTCAAGTCTAGGGATTGTAACATGGTACCATGGTTCTAAAAGTGTTTTATGACCGTGTAAAGAGTAAGAAAAGTGGCACTAGTTATTGTGTGTCGGCATGATTAAATTTACTGTAATATGAGAAATAAGGAATAAAGTGACTTCAACATGTGTGAGGGGCATTGAATGAATATGGAAGAATACAGACTTGAAGAACTCAAATTGGATAATCAAGAACCGTTTAGATAAAAATAATATTTTAGCAGTGAAGAATATAGAACCAAGGGATGTTATTTAGATGTTCAAGAATTTACATGATCATATAAAGTCTTCAATGATGTCTCACAATGTGCCATAAATGAGGGGTTTAGTGTCTTTCATTGAAATTTTCATACTTAATGAACTCATGAATTTCAGGGTCTAAGTTGTTTGATGGATATATATAGGTATGTGATGAATCCATAAGGTTTGTACAAAGGGTATCTTGAAATCAAGGAGTAAGATACGAGTATAGGGTATAAATGAGCCTCTTAGATGGTAAGGTATAATATTAGGTGGACGGTGGTTTGTTAACACAAGTTTTGCAGAGGTAAAATAAGGACACGTTGAGTCTTGGTTAAAGAGTATTATGGATTTTTTGAGTTTGATTGGTCTAAATAAGGTATGTTACAAACATGATAAGTATCACTTGTTGCTTGTACAGAGAATTGAGGTATGTATAAAAAAACATTACATAAGTCTTCCATTGGTCTAGATGTTTGATGAATATCAATGAAGAAATTGAAGACAAGATGAAAATTCTTTGAGAATGAATGATTATGATGTGTAAGTATCTTCAATCTGTAGGAGTGTATTCAAGTATGCATTAAGGGTTTTAAAGAGATTTCAAATTTTTTGCATCATGTGAGTGGTTTGAAGATAAAGCAACATCTTATGAGTCTAATTTCAGGTAGATAAAGTACTATTAAGGCTCTGAAAAATGAAGTCTTGAATCAATAATAGAGGTCTATAGGTGTTAAAAAAATTGTATATAGAGAAAGGAATGATGATACTTATGTCGATTACTTAGTAGGAAGAAACATGATGCTACATGACCGAGGAGGTATTCAAAACATGGGGAGTTTGGTTGAACTCTCAAAGAAGGTATAAAGCATGATTTGAAGGATGAAGTCAGCGATCAAGTGTTTTAGGATAATAGCTTAGATGTTGGACCTCCTGAAGGTAAGTGAACCTAGGTAAGAATTTCAAAAAAATTCGGTGAGAGTTTGATGGTACAACCCAAGGAGAGAGATAAGGATTTATGTAATGTTGAGCATGGGATTATATAAGGTTATGAAGTTTGTCAAGATTCATTGAAGGAGTGATTCAGGGGGTGTGGTCCTAAAAGTGAATATGCTAGTATTGAAGGCAAATTTTGCTTTATGTATACCTAGAGTGTGACATAAATTATGAATGAATCCTAAGAGGAAAATCATGCTTAGGGAGATATTTTTAGGTCCATATGATCTTCTATTCTTGTTAGAGGAGTCAAAGAAGGAATAATTTAGTCCTAGGGGGAGATACTTGTGCAAGTAAGTTAAGTTTTTGCATTGTATTCATTGTTTCCATTGAGTGTTTTCATTTTACATGTCTAGTAGTCATTGTAGCCTTTTCATATATGGAAAAGGGGGAGAGAGGCATCAGAAACATGGAAAAGAGGTTATGCAGTGTTGGTCATGTTGGTTTCCATCAATGTTTCTGAAGATGGTTGTCATCAATGACAAAGGGGGAGATTGTTGTCCATTGTGTGTTTGTGTTGTCATTGATGTCAACTCAATTGATGGAAAAGGGTTTCATGGAATTGTATGAGTCTCCATATGGTGTTATTTTGATGTAAGGCATGATGGTCAATTGGTAATGTCAAGATTGGGGATGTTCTAAGAGGTCCCGATGCTTTGTTTGTTGGGAAAAGTCATGGTATGAGATCTCTTTAGTTGGTTGGAGGTTGTCATATGTTGATTCATAGTTCACGGGGTGTGTTCTCGATGTCTATGGGTCTCATGCATGAGGTCATCAAGGTCAAGTCATGAGGTTTTATGGTTGAGACAAGTCATTTTAGGCCTATTCCTAGTCCAAGTGCATGCAAAATGAGGTATAAATATGATATTTAGACAAAATAAGTCATGGTGAAGCATGGTTTCAACATGGTGGCAGTGTACTGAGGTATATGGTTAGTTTCAAGCTAGTATTCGGTGATTCAATGCATATATGAGGTGCTTGGGAAACAAACACTGAGAAATAGGCTAGTAAGCATAGGTAAGTCATTATG
Source organism: Taxus wallichiana var. yunnanensis (assembly GCA_018340775.1). Classification (NCBI taxonomy): domain Eukaryota; kingdom Viridiplantae; phylum Streptophyta; class Pinopsida; order Cupressales; family Taxaceae; genus Taxus; species Taxus wallichiana. Next base: position 812,116,140 of record CM031242.1, on the reverse strand, counting down.
GCTAGAGATTTCCAAGCATATTTTGGCTATGTGCTGATTATGGACCCTCTACAAAATCATCTCTTAGTTTTTTCCATCTCAATTCAGTCCTATTGATGTCCTATTATTTGCAACAACATCAAATAGTCCAGTTTGAGTCAATTTAAGGTTGTCTAATGCAATATTTTGCAAATGGAAGCTCCTGACACCAAACCGATTGCACACATGAGTCTAGGTCGCTTGGTAAACACTTAGGAAGGATTTTTTTGGTGCCCAAAATTTTTGGTGCTTCTAGGATATGTCGGCCAAACGTGGTCCCTTAAGAGCCCGAGAGAAAAAGGCTATAAGTTTGTCGGGTGATTTCTCGTATCTATGACACCTTGAAAGGTATCATTTGATCCTAACCTTCCTTGTTGGGACCCTATATGATATTCTCTCTCGGATTTATCCATGTCAATTTTTTCCTCTGGTTGTCCTATTTTTTGCAACAATGTCGAATACTACAATGTGAGTCAGTGTAATGATGTCTAATGCAATGTTTTGCAACCAAATTATCCTTACATTGAACCAACTATGCAAACATGTTGGGGGTGGCCTAATAAATTCTTAGGAAGACTTATTTTTCAGTTCCCAATGTTTACAATGCTTCGTGCTACTTTGATTGGGCGTAGTCTCTTAAGAGCCCTAAGAGTAAAAAGGCTATAAGTTTGTTGGGTGATTTCTCGGTCTCTGTGGCATATTAAAAGATATCGTTAGATCCTACACCTCCACGTTGGGTCCCTCTACGAAAGTATCTCTCATTTTTCCCCATCTCAATTCGGTCCTCTTGTTGTCCTATTATTTTCAACAACATTGAATAGTCTAGTTTGAGTCAATTTAAGGTTGTCCACTACAATATTTTGCAAACCAAGCTCCCGACACCAAACCGATGTGCCCATGCATCGAGGTGCCTTGGTAAACACTTAGGAGGCTTATTTTTGTGCCCACTAGTGTTGGTGCTTCTAGGCTACGTCGGTTGGGTGTAGTCCCTTAAGAGCCTTGAGAGAAAAAAGACTATAAGTTCTTTGGGTGATTTATTGGTCTTTGTGACACCTTGAAAAGTATCGCCGGATCGAAACCTTCCGTTGGGACCCTATATGAAAAAATATCTTGGTTTTCCCCATCTCAATACAGTCCTCTCATTGTCCTATTGTTTGCAACAACATCAAATATTCTAGTTTGAGTCAGTGTAAGGTTATGTAAGGAAATATTTTGTAAACAGAATCTCTTGGAACCAAACCGATTGTGCACACACATTGGGAGCCTTCATTTCAGTCCCCAATGGTTCTAGTGCTTTCCAGGATACATCGGTCGAAATCTCTTAAGAGCTTTGAGAGAAAAAATACTATAAGTTCATTAGGTGATTTCTCGACCTTCGTGACACCTTTAAAGGTCTCGTTTGATCCTACACTCCGCATTAGGACCTTCTATGAAAGTATTTCTCGATTTTCTCCATCTCAATTTGGTCGTCTCGTTGTCTTATTGTTTGCAACAATGTTGAATAGTTTAGTTTGAGTCAGTGTAAGGTTTTCCAAGAAAATATTTTACAAATGGAAGCTCCTAACACTAAACCGGCTACACACATGTGTTGGGGTGTCTTTGTAAACACCTAGGGAGGCTTCATTTTGGTGCCCAATGGTGTCAATGATTTTGGGCTACGTTTGTTGGGTGTAGTCCCTCAAGAGCCCTAATAGAAAAAAGGCTATAAGTTCATCGAGTGATTTCTCGGTCTCCATGGCACCTTGAAAGGTCTTGTCTGATCCTACACCACCGCTTTGGGACCCTCTAAAAATTTCTCTTAGTTTTCTCCATATCAATTCAATCCTATCATTGTCCTATTATTTGTAACTATTTTGAATACTATAGTAGTGTGAGTTAATGTAAGGTTGTCCAATGTAATATTTTGCAACGAAAGCATGCGGCACCGAAATGACTATACACATGCATTTTTAGGCCTTGTAAATGGTGGGAAAGGATTTGTTTTGGTGCCCAATGGTGTCGATGCTTCGGATACTTTTTTTGGGATTAGTCCCTTAAGAGCCCTGAGAGTTAAAAAGGCTATAAGTTCTTCTGTGATTTCTCAATCTCCATAACACCTTGAAAGGTCTTGTTTGATTCTACACATCTGCTATGGGACCCTCTATGAAATACTATATCATTTTTCTCCATCTCAATTATATCCTCTCATTTTCCTATTGTTTGCAACGACACCAAATAGTCCAATTTAAGACGGTGTAAGGCTATCCAATGCTATATTTTGCAAACAGAAGATCATGGCACCAAATTGGCTATGCACACGCATTTTAGTGGCACAGTAAATGCTTGGAGAGGATTTGTTTTGGTGCCCATTGATGTTGGTTCTTTCGAGGATATGTCGGTTGGATGCGAGTCCCTTAAGAGCCCCAAGAGAAAAAAAAAGACTATAAGTTCACCAGGTGATTTCTCAGTCTCCATCACACCTTGGAAGGTATCGTGTAATCCTACACCTTTGTGTTCGAATGTATACGAAATTGTGTCTCAGTTTTCTCCATTTCAATTTTTTCCTCTTGTTGTCATATTGTTTACAACCATGCCGAATACTTCGTAGTGTGATTCAGTATAAGGTTGTCCAATGAAATATTTTATAAACGGAAGCTTGTGGCATCGAATCGACTACTCACATGTGTCAAGGTGGCCTAATAAATGGTGTTCAAGGCTTTGTTTCAGATCCCACTAATTTTGGAGCTTCCAGGCTACTTCGTCCGAGCGTAGTCCCTTAAGAGCCTTGAGAGCAAAAAAGGCTATAAGTTTGTTGGGTGATTTCTCGGTCTTTATGGCACCTTGAAAGGTATCATCTAATCCTACACCTCTGCATTGGGACCCTCTATGAAATCCTATCTCGATTTTCCCCATCTCAATTTGGTCCTCTTGTTGTTTTATTGTTTGTAACTATGTTGAATACTACAATGTGAGTCAATGTAAGGCTGTCCAATGCAATATTCTACAAACGAAATCTCCGGCACCGAACCAACTATATACACACTTCGAGGTGGTCGGAAAATGAGGGGTTAGGATTGATTTTGGTGCCCAAAATCCTTCAATACGAAACAAGTACTAGGAAACATGTTAAGAAGAGGTTCTTCATATAATATAGGTGGTTAAATGAGAATTTTTCTTGTTGTTCATTTCCAATATTGGATTTTCCTTAGCTTCTCTTAGCTTCGAGAATAATAAATTATCTACTAATAGTTCCAACCACATGAAGGTGGAAGCTATTTTGGCACCACTAACCTACGTAAACATGTTAGTAAGCAATTAAATAGAATTTTAAAACCTACTAAATTTAAATAAAATCATTAAATTAAATATTCAAAATAAATTCATGTAGTTGTATATCTAGTCTTTAGTGAACATACATTTGGAAATTCAATCTAATGAACCATAAGGATCAAATCTACTCTTGACAATAGCAATAATTGCTTCATGATCTGATTCATGAACCTTCCATTGATTCTTGTTTGATGGCCTACCTCGATATTTGATCAACTTAATATTTGTTGCAAGAACTAAATGTGAATATTGAAGTATCTTTCTATTTATTTCATAATCTTCAAATAACCATGTATTTGATTTTTTGATAGGATATCTTCGAAGCCAAGTTTCAATGACTACCACTGACCTAATGGGATACTCAAGGTTTTCACCATCAATAACTGTGGAAGTTAATTTTTGTTGTCCCTCTACACAACAAGACAAGAAGTAATTTGTTCTCTCCTCATTAAATTCTATCGCAATAAATGCAAAAACATACCCTGCATCATAAAGTAAAACTCAAGTCAATTTTAAAATACATTAAGAGATTATGATTTAATAATTTATAAATTTATAACATGACATGTATGTACCTTGTTGCACTAAATAAGAGACTTGGTCAAAGTCAGGTGATGTTTTCATATGATCTAAAGACACTGTAAGTTGTAATTCTCATGTAAATTGATATGTGTCAAGTGGAATTAGAGGTCTACAATTTGATTCATCTACCCATTGTTGTGACTCACATTCATTCCACACAAAATCAATGTATGATATACAAAAATAAGTCATGCACCTAGTATAAATAGTGCAAGAACTTGCATTTGAACTACAGAATGAGTGCATATCACTTGATCCTATAAATTTCATATAATATTCATAGCTTGTCAAATGTCCTTCCTCTATCAATCAAAAATATCTACAAACTATTGAAATCTTTTGAGATTCATGGTCCATGTTCTTGTTACACCAATCAAAAATGTTTTCTACACTTGTAAATTTAGCACCATCTTTGAACTTTAATTCTTCTCTCCTTTCCCATGTCCTGCCTCACTAAAAATCTAGATATGTTGTACACCTATTGTTATGTGCATCCTGCTTAGCCAATAAAACATCTATGCATTCTTGAATTTTGATGTGTAGTTGTTTGACCAAATGTAATAATGATTGAAAAAAATGTTCCTCTTAGCCAAGTTTGCATAAAACAACTGGAAACACCCTTGCACATATTTTGTAGAATGTGTCTAATCATCACTGATGTAGAAATGATACTCTTAATATTTTTTGATCTTTCTCAGCACTTTCTGAAGAGTGCATGAATGTTATATGCACAAAAATAACAACTTGCACTGAGTTATAGTATTGTTATTGAATCTTCATTTATGGTTGCAATGAGTAATTATATGTAAAATCAACTACTCAAACAATAGTACCTATAAGAAAAAAATTCATGTTATTGTGCAAATGTGAACTAAGAAAAAAATCAACTTGAATCCTAAACTAACACCACTATCTACTTACCTCAGATTAATTTGGATAGAAATAGGGAGAAGACCATATGCCTGTACTTACCTATGGGTGGAAATCCTCCTTCGTTGATAGCTTGGATTTTCTCAAATGATTGGATATTCTTTGGTTCATATTATGTGGATTTATTTTGGCAGCACTTCCTCTTCTTGAAATGATTATTCTTGCTTCTTGCTAGGATGCCTAGTGATTGAGAGCTAGCTTGGTATTTTGGTAGTATATACTTGCAAATTTCTAAGGTGCTTGCCATGGAGGGTAGCACCTCTATTTATAGTTATAGGAAAAAGGAATAGAGGGTGGGGATGTATCCATGTTAGAGGTAGATCAATGGTGGAAAATGGAGGAGAATCGAGAAGGATCTAGAATTATAAAATTCTAGAGGAGAAATATTTGAATTTTTGAATATAGAAAGGGGAAAATTAGAGAGGCTTATAGAAATAGAAGCCTCTAGATTTGGGGATCATTTAGCTTGTGGTTAGGTGAAATTAATTGTGTTTAGTGGGGTGATTAGATGGAGAGGCTAGGTGTAGAGTAGGCATAGAGTAGGTGGTAGGTGGGTGGTAATTTTAAATTCCTATAAAATAGTAATAGAAATTAGTTAGTGATAAAATGGGAATATTAATTATGCATTAAAGTGACTAAGGATAAATGGGATTATGAGATGGAATGAATAATAGAAATAATTGAGACATGATAATGGGGATAATGATAATAATTAATCTCATGATTAATTATTATATGGTTTATGAGTATATTATTTGATAAATGATCATGTTGACATTTTACATGTCTACATTTTTCCCTCTTTGAATGGTTATTGCGTAGCAATGAGCATTAAAATAAAAGGAAATGTAATGATAGATGGTGTGGTGATGCCCCCTTGAGGGGTTGGGTGAAGAGAAATGAGTCGGGTGACCCCTTAAAAAGATGAACGCCCAAGGTACATATGTAGAGGATGAGGAGATTGGTGGATGAGTAGAGAGGAAGGAGATTGGGGAAAGTTAGAGGATTAAAAGTGGGGAAGGGTTAAATGAAAGGAGTAGGGGATTGAAGATGTGGAGGAGCATAACTAGAGAGTGAGATGATTTGGATGAGAGGGGTGGAGGAATGAGTATGAGGAGGTATTAGAAGTTAGAGGAGAGAATTAGAGGATTATAAGAGTAAGATATACGAGGATTATAGGAGATATTGGATGTTGGATTAAAGGACGCCTGAACAACAATGTATAACAGGGGTGGGGATTTAGAAATTTTTGATTGGATTATGCCCCAATCGAGGGATAGGATGAAGATCATAGATTATAAGATGCCCTCGTCATGGGGTTATGATTGTGATAAGATGGGGATGTGGAAATTGATTATTTGATTAAAATATTAATTAGATACAAGGATGATGAGTATAGATAGGTAGTTATATGAAGATGTGGATGATGATAGGATGGGAAAATGATGGGAGAAGGGGGTGTGATGTGATAATAAACCCACGTAAATCATCATTAGCAATGTGATTAATGTGGCATAGAGAAAGATGCACCAAAGTATAGAGACGTGGTGATGATGTTGCCAAATGCCCCTTGTCCTCATATCATTGGATAGATTCATATGATGATGATCCTCGTACCAAAAAAAGTGGCCTCGTATCATCAACCAACAATGTAAATGTAGTCAAACAAGAAAACACACAAAAGCAAAAATCACACGGTGTATACAAAGTTATGGAAAATTAAACTTTGGGTGAGTACGTTTGAGCGGGATGATATTGTGGCTTTTCTAGTAATTTGTGGCTTTGTTGTATTTTTGTAATTTTTTTGAGTTTTTTTGGATTTTAAATAATTTTTTGATTTTTAATATTTTTTTTGGATTTTTAAGAAATTTTTTATTTTTTGGATTTTTAATAAAAAAAAATTATTTTTAATAATTTGATTTTGGGATTTTTACGTGATACAAGAGGAAATTTGGTGAAGGTAAGAAGAAATGGGACTACAAACTAATACAAAGGGTGGGAGAACGTGCTTACGGAAAAATTTTAGGGCATCGCGGCAATATACAAGGGGGTTAGGGCAATGTGACAAGTCATTTTCACTTTGTGCATAGTTTAAAAATAAGAGCCTCCAAGAGATCATGATGGCATACGAGAGAATCGCTTACCACTAAGTGGATGCAATGAGGACGTACCATCACCAGGCACCGAACAAGCGCAAAGGTAGGTACCTTGTGTTTGGTTATTATATTTGAGTTTTGGGTTTTTCAAGTTTTTCTTAGGGTTTTTGAGTAATTTTAGGGGATGGGGGTTTAAATCGGTGCATATGCGTATGATTTAGTGCATAGGTTCTATAAATGGTGCATATGTGATAAAAAGTAGTGCATATGGGTCGCTAGGGTGGTTGGGTAAATTGTATAGTGTTTAGGTAATGATATGGGGATGAGAAATGACATTTTGTTATAGTTTAGCGCATTTTCACGGTTTGGCACATTTTTAGTATAAAGTATCACCTTTTTTAGGGTTGGGAGGGGTGAACAAAATGATACGTTTGTGATAGGGATGGTATGTAGAGTAGTGTATTTGTTATGAAGTGGCACATATGTTATTGTCTAGTGCATATGCGGGTAAAGTAGGGTATAAAATAGTGCTTATGGTTTGAAGTAGCACGTACATGTGTAAAGTAGTGAATATGTTAATATAATGGCACTTATGTGGTAGGGTGGACGGGGAGGAGGTTTAATAAGGGAAGGGGGATGAAAAATGAGGGTTGTAGGATAATTAATGAGATGTAGGGGATAATATAGGTTATGTAATGTGTGTAGGCTAAGTTAGGTGTCATATAGGTGAGGCATCGATGATTGGATACATTGTAGTATTTATTAGGGGGTGTGAATGTGGAGGTAGAGACGGACGAGGTGTCGTTGTTACGTTTTTGGGAATGGTTTACGTTGTGAGGATGCCCTTGATGTGAATGGATCACTACCTATTGATGGCCCGAGCAGAGCAAGGGTGGCACTAAGAGATGAGTACCTTTTGGTTACCTCTGGTGAGAAGATCGTGACATTAGAGAATGTCTACCATATTTACCGACTTCCTATAGAGGGGGAGCCTATGGTATGGTAGAGGTCGAGGTCAAGTATATTTTGATTGTTGAACGATATGGAGGATGCACCTCATGAGGGTTGCAAATATATTGTTAGGAATTAGTGAACAAATATGTAGAAACAATTCCTCAAATCATAACAGTAGGAAACTATTTAGTAGAATCAAACTTGCAGAAATATAACAACATAATTAAATAATGCACAAAAGAAGACAAGACAAGATTTAACGTGGTTCAACCAATGTGGGCTATGTCCACCAGAACTTGCTCATAATTTATTATCAACAAGAGTAAAAATCTCTCACAGATCTTCTCTCGATTATGAACTCACAATAGAATTCTAAAGATGTTAAACCACATCTAAACCACAATTGACACCCAAATGCTTAACCATGATCACTCTTGATCACCTCTTGATCACTAAGATTCAAGACCTCTTGAAAACTAAAGATATCTTAAAGATACCCGACACCTCTATTTATAGGATTACAATCCTTTTAAGAAGTCCTAAAGCTGACCCTAGAAGTTTGAAATTCATAACCTTTTAACTTCCCATGGATGGAAAAATTGTCACGACGTTGACAACCAATTAACAACTTAATAACAATGTCACAACATGAAAGTAATAGATGACTGCAGAATGCTCCTGAAGTCTCCAAACTTAACCGTTCGAACTCCAACACTTCAATACTAATTCTAGAAGACCAAAACAAGCTCCACATCCCAACAATCTCCCACTTGGATATTGTTTCCACTGAGAAAAGTTCTCAACCCTTCATTATCAACCATGAAGGCCAATCAAAGTTGAACACAACTTCAACTTATCCCTTGTGACCACCTTGGTCATCATATCCACAGGATTCTGACTGGTATGAATCTTTTCTAGCTTCAACTTATCTTCTTCCAAAGCTTCCCTGATGAAATGATATCTTAGCTGAATGTGCTTTGTCCTAGAGTGGAAAGCGGAGTTCTTCACCAAATGAATAGCACTTTGACTATTACTGTGTAGTCTCTCAACTTCTTGCTTATGACCCAACTCATCAAGCAACTGTTGTATCCAAATAATCTCCTTGCTTACCTCTGTGGCAAAAACATACTCAACCTCTGTGGTTGACAAAGCCATAACCTTTTGTAACCATGAAATCCAACTCACTATTGTATCACCAACCATAAATACATCACCTTTCGTGCTCATCTTGTTGTCCAAATATCCTACCATGTACGAATCTACATAGCCACGCAATGTAGTGTATGATCCACCAAAACAAGATGTTGCTCTCATGGTCCCTCTCAAATACCAAAGAATCCACTTTAATGCTTACTAGTGCTCTCAACCTAGATCACTCATAAACCTACTCATTGCTCTCCGAATGCATGGGAAATTTCATGCCTAGTGCATACCATAGCATACATCAAGCTACTAACCGCTAATGAGTATAGTACTGGACATCTAGATTTTATCCTCCTCAGTCTTGGGACTCTACTCCTTTGATAATTTAAAGTGACTGCCAAAGGAGTACCAACTAGTTTAGCATCCTACATACTAAACCTCTCCAAGACCTTCTTTATGCACTCTTCTTTACATAATACCACCTTCCTCTCCTTCTGTTACGATTTATTCTCATACCAAGGATTTGTTTTTCTGCCCCCAAATCCTTCATAGAAAAGGAGTCACCTAGTTTCTTCTTGAGTACCTTTATTTCCTGCATGTTCTTCCATGCAACAAGAATATCATCCACATATAGGCACAAAATAATATAACTACCATCAATAAACTTCTTGATGTACACACAATGGTCTGAGTGACACCTAGAGTAACCCTGCTCCTACATAAAACTATCAAAATTCTTGTACCACTACCGTGGAGCTTGTTTTAGGCCATACAAGCTCTTCTTCAATTTTCACACTAACCTCTCCTTCCCTTTGACCTCATAACCATGTGGTTTCTACATATACAATTCCTCCTCCAACTCACCATGAAGGAATGTATTCTTTACATCTAACTACTAAGTTCGGTCTTCTACTTTGCTACTAAACCAAGAACAATTCTAATAGAAGTCATTTTAACAACAGGAGAAAATAATTCATCAAAGTCTATACCTTTCTTCTATGCAAATCCCTTGACCACCAATTGGGCCTTGTACCTTTTCCTACCTCCATCTTCCTCTTTGATTTTGTACACCCACTTATTCTGCAATGCTCTCTTGCCCTCGGGTAGCTCCACCAGATCCCAAGTCCGGTTCTCCATAAGAGATCTATGCTCTTCATCCATGGCTCTGCTCCCACTTCTTCCTGACATCTACCTACATTGCTTCCTCAAAGAACTTTTGATCTCCAATGTTAGTGAGAAATAAATAATTCAAAGATGGAGTAAATCATTCAGCTCACCTTAGAAGACCTTCTCACCTCAGGATTTTGGGGTTCCTAATGAGTAAGTTCTTGAACTGGTTGTGCTAGAACATGTTGCACTGAACCGGCCCTTTGGACACCTTGTTGTCTGCAATGTCCTCTAACATTGTATATTTTTTCTTTGATTGCTCTTTCTATTCATGTAACTAATCTTTATACATGACTTTTTCATTAAAGACAATATCTCTAGACCGAAATATTTTCTTGTCCTTAAGACTCTAAACACGGAAACCAAAGTCATCCTCACCATATCCAACAAGGGTGCATTTCTCATACTTAGCATCTAACTTTGTCCTATCATCTTTATCAATGTGAAAAAATATCTCACATCCAAATACTCTAAGAAATGAGTAATTAATTTTCTTACTGCACCAAGCCTCCTCAGGTATACCTCCGTTCAAGGTCATAGAGGGTCCTCTGTTAATCAGATAAACAACTATGCTTACCGCTTCCACCCAAAACATGAGTGGAAGCCCTGCATATAACCTCATGCACCTAGCACACTCCATGATTGTCCTATTCATTCTCTCTGACACTCCATTTTCATTTGGAGTATTTGGAACCATTATTTTCCTGCGGATCCCATTTACGGAACAATAATCAAGAAATTCATTGTTGCAATACTCCACTCAATCATCTCGACCCATGACATTTCAAGTTGAGACCTGTTTCATTCTCTACTAAGGCTTTCCATCTTTTGAAAGTTTCAAACACATCAAATTTCTTTCTAATGCAATATACCCAAACTTTTCTTGTTACATCATCAATGAAAGTGACATAATAACATGAACCACCAATAGAGTTTACCTTAGCTGGCCCCCATACATCTATATGCACTAACTCCAACTTACCTTGCTTTCTTCGGTAGGTCCAACCTTGAGGAATCTCACCCACATTTGTTTCCCATTAACATAGTCCTCACAAAAGTCCAAATCTAACTCCTTTAATTTGGGTAACCTATCCTTTATAATCTACATGCCCTTTGACTCATATGATCGAGTCTCTAGTGCTAAAAATTTGCATCTCCATATGAAGCAACTAAATTACAATAATCAACATCACTAGTTAAATACAAAGTACCAGCTTTTCTTACCTCTTGTAACCACAAGAGCTCCTTTGTAACCTTCCAAGAATCCTCTATAAAATTGACCGTACATCCATCATTACCCAGGTTGAGCTACTAATATCAAGTTCTGCCTCAACTTAGGCACATGACTGACGTCCTTAAGTAGCCATGTGTTCCCATTCTACATTTTCACCCGAACAAAACCTTTCCCTACTATGTTGTATGGTTCATCATCACCAACATATACATGTCCAAAATCTCCTTGAACAAAATCAGTAAAGTAATGTCTATGTGGGGTGGCATGGAAATAATCCCCTGAATCTAACACCCAAGACTCGATAATATTATCTAAAGAAAGAATTAAGGCATCCTGACAAACATCACCTACTGCCACATTTACCTCTTTAGTTTCCTCCTTCTTGTTCTTCTTATCCCGAAGAGCCCAACAATATTTCTTAGCATGACCAACCTTCCCACAATGCCAACATTCTAACTTTCTCTTGGACTTTGACCTTCCGTGATCATTCGACTTCCCACGGTTACCTTTCCCTCTGTTATTTTATCTCCCTCTTCTCTCCACCATCAAATCATTTCCAGAAGTAGAAGAATCTTCGGTGCTCTTCCTTCACATTTCCTCGCTTAGGATCACACCTATTACATCCTCAAACTTCAAATTTGAATTATTAGAGACTGAATTACTTACAACCATAACCAAGTTGTCCTAGCTATCTAGAAAGGAGCACAAAATCAACAAAGCCTTGACCTCATAATCAAAGTTAATTTTTATCGATTTAAACATACTCACAACCATATTAAATTCATTCAAATGATTAAAAACATAACCATTCTTGGACATCTTCATATTAAATAAAATTTTCATCAAAAATATTTTATTAGAGATAGAGGGTTTTTCATATAACTTCCCCAATGTACTCATGATACCTTCTATGCTCTTCTCATGCGATATGTTAAAAGCAAACAAAGATGCAAGGCATAACCAATTTCCCCAAGGACCTTTCTATCTAGTAACTCCTAATTCTCATTCGACATGGCTGTAGTTTTCTTTTCTTTTCCATCCAAAGGAACATGGAGGTTCTTCTTATACAAGTAATCCTTCATTTGTATCTTCCACAAACCAAATTTCTGCCCATTGAACTTATCAACCCTCAATTTTCCCTCATCTCGCCATAGCTCCCACTCAAGATAAACATTCCTTATGATTTACCACTTCAAAAAAAAACCACCAAAGCTCGATACCAATTGTTAGGAATTAGTGAACAAATATGCGAAACCATTCCTAAAATCACAAAGATAGGAAACTATTTAGCATAATCAAACTTACGTAAATATTACAACATAAATAAAATAATGCACAAAAGTAGACAAGACAAGATTTAACTTGGTTCACCTAATGTGGGATACGTCCACCAAGATTTTTTCAGATTTTATTATCAACAAGATTATAACTACTCTCACAATATTCTCTTAGTTATGAACTCACAACAAAATTCCAAAGATGTTAAACCACAATAGACACCCAATTGCTTAACCTTGATCACTCTTGATCACTACGACTCAAGACCTCTTGAACACTCAAGATATCCTCAAGATACCCTAACACCTCTATTTATAGGATTACAATCCTTTTAAGAAGTCCTAAATCCAACCATAGAAGTTTGAAAGTCACAACCTTTTAACTTCCCATGGTGGAAAAACTACCACGGTGTTAATGACCAATTAACAACAACTTAACCACAACGTCACAACATGAAAGTAGTAGATGACTACGAGAATGCTCCTTAATTCTCAAAATTAACCTGCTGTTCAAACTCCAACACTTCAATACTCATTCCACAAGACCAAAAATAGGCTCCACACCCCAACATTGACTTGGTTCTTTATTATAGGGAGGGATATATGGAGAGGGTGTCATTGTTTTTGTGTTCTTTGATTTGTTGCATTCTATTACCGGATGGTTGAGGTCATATCTTTAGTATTGGTTTTGTGGATGTGGTACATTCGATGTGCAAGATGAGACCATTTTGGCTCGAGATCCAACAATACTAGCACAATTGTACCATGATTTACACAAAGTGGCTTAACGAGAGGGTAAGATCATGGGACCGGGGATACTATTACGAGATATGGAACTATGACCACATTGTCGTGGTAGACCTATGTGGATCCCGGAGCGGCATTGGGTTGGGTAACCTTAAATGTATGGTTGGTTTTTTATTAGAGGGAGGCGAGATCATTTGAGTTAGATGGATTGGTATAGGTGAAAAAATCATGAGCTGCAAGTGGGTGACATTACATAAAGCAGCCATACCGACAAGATCTGAGGCTTGGGAGGGGGATCAAATACATCTAAGTAGGATCAAGAAAACCTATTATCTGGTTGGATGCCAAACCTACAAAGTAGAGCAATTTAGGCTAGATAGGTTATTGCGAAGTTTGGTATTAAACAGGATATTCCTATAGGATGACATATATACACACGTACTACACAAGAGATAGATGACCGGGGTGTAGTGATTCCTGTAGCTGTAGTGAGAACTAGCTTTGATGATGTACAAGTTGTTCAATGGGCTCCATTTATAGTAGTAGAGGATCTCGAGCACTTTGTGTAGGGGTATACAGAGTGGTGGGCATGAATTAGACCAACCAGATTGACACAACCTCTTAGTAGGATGATTTTTGCAAGATCATTGAAACATACCACAGGACTAGCATTGATTGTACGGAGACCACATGTACATGTGCGGGAGAAGGCATAGAGGGCATTACTAATTATTGTATTGGGTGGTGCTCTAGTCTAGCAACCAATCATTCATTCACCATTACAGAGCCCAAAGTAGGATGTAGATGTGATGGAGGTGGTTGGTGCTATATAGGCCAAGATCTGATGACATGCATACTACCACAAGTAGATATAGAATAGTTTTATGGTACATGGGAGTCGAATCATGGTGTATATGTGTAAGAATTTATGGTGTAGTTCCTTAAGGCTCGGGGGTGTAGGTGAGCTAGGTGTCGATTACGAGCTCAAATAGACATGTTAGAGACGTAGGCCCATGCACGGGGCATGGAGATAGAAGGGTTGAGGGAGAGAGGGTATCGACTTGAGATAGATATGATATCTAAGACAGTGCGGTGGTGTGTTGACATTGGTGGTGGGACATAGGGAGGTGGAGATTACTTGGTTACGGGGGAGTTGTCATGGATAGAGCAAACAATGGAGGATTTGAGGTAGGAGAGAAATCAAGTCTTATATAACCCAGATAGATATCACCACCAAAGCATGATACTTACATGAACATATATGGCCCCATAGATGCGGTAATAGAGGGAGCGAGACATAGGGTGGCTCACATGGAGTAGGAGTGACAACAATACCCGGTAATTCATAGAGGGGGATGGATGGGACCCTCAAACAAAATATCATTGCAATAATGACTTGGGATGTGATGGAGGAGATGCATTACTATGAGGGTATTGTGGCTCATGATTGGTCGTGTTCCATTTGTTACACATATAATTTAGCATGACGGAGGTCGGGATAAAGATCTGGACAACCCACAACCTCTCGGGAGAACTGTGAGTGTTTTACAACCTCCATCGTGTGGAGTAGGGGATGATACTTATAGCTTAGTGTAGTGATGAACACCATTGTATTATATTATGTGTATTTTATCGGATATTTTATGACCATCATTGTCACCTTTTTTTTATGTATATGAGGTGTCATTCACGACATATCATTTATTATTTTGTGATGAGATAATGATGAGTTATGTGGATGTATTATTTTTGTTATTTTTTTATTTTACATTGATTATATTGACGACATGATTTTAGTTGATGTATGTTGATTATGGTGATGATGTTCATTGATTATGGTTAACTGTTTGTTTGACAAGGGCCCTCAAAGGATAATAATAGAGTGTGAATGTCTTCTAATGTCGTGATGTTGTGTAAAGACTTAGTAATCCACCAACAAATCCTAATATGCCTTATATGTCTCAATGTATAACTTAGAAATGATGCGATATGGTGAATAAAATGGATCGATGACATCTGCAATGATCGGTGGCGGTCATAGATCACCATTGATCTGGTTAAAGAGGTTAAAATCGGTTATGAAAGGATGAAAAATGGTTGGAACTACTTTTCATCCGAGCATTGAGGTTGTTTTATGAATAGTTGGAGGTTAGAAGGTTAGGATAAGTAGGTAATTTAGGTTAGGTTTGTTTTGGGTGGTTAGGGAGAGTAAATGAGATTCTACATAGGTAAATGAGGGTTTACTATGGTAAAATGGATTAAGGGATAATGGAATTAGGGTAGTGATAATGATGTAAATAGTGATATTATAATTAATATGTGTAGGGTCACTTAGGGGTGAAAAAGAAGTGTCTACATACAAGTCAATATTTAATTGGATTATAATTAGGTAAGTCATTATTTTTATGTATTGCCTCATAAGTGTTAGGTTAGTAAAAAATTATGAGTTTATATATTTGTGTCAAATGTCTATTATCATGAAAAATAATTAGTCATTGTTAAGAGTCAATATTCATTTACATTTTTTTTTCAAAACGTATTTTAAAAAACTCAAGAGTCAAAAAGTTTGTAAAATTAAAAAAATTCCTTACGAACACATTTTCCATGTTACTCGACGTCCTGAAAGCCATTAAGCTTCAAAATCCAAATTTGTTGAGTTGGCAAAAGTGTAGCACTGAAGGATGGAGGAAAATGAAGGTCGATGTCAATCAACAATCTATTGTTAATCACTAATGATGTGGCCACATATCATTCATGGTGGAAATTTTTGGTATGAGTATTTGAGTTCCAATTGTGCGGTTTATTTTAGTTTTTCCTTTTAAGTGGTTTGTATTAGATATTAGAAAAAAATTGTATTAGAGTGTTGATAATTGCAACAATTATCGATCATGATCCTCGACTATCATACTTCATTGGAAGATGATAAGTCATTATATACATTCATTGGAAATGGTGATTGTTATCCATATTTTTCCCCCTAGAAAAATATTGGATCAGCCACAACCCCGCACAGAAAGAACCAGAGAAATCACGTTCGAATCTTGCAAATAGGTTGTAGGGAGACTCTACAATGGAAGTGGCGGGGCCTGCGAAAGATCAAACGACCTGCACAGGAAAAATTCAAAAAACAGCTCTATTGAGAAAATCCGTGCCTTAAATCCATTAAACAAATTACAGCAGGCTTAGAAATGGAACAACAAGGTTAGGGAAGGAGGAGCGGTGTCAAAAGAGCCAAGAGTGAGAAGGAAATGAAACGTGAAGATTCGAAGTCTTCGAGATTTGAAAATTGTTTAGAACATGCCCAAAAATAACTAAATATAGAGATCCAATAGAAGCCTCCACGTGTTCGAATGGCGCACCATCAAAGATTAAAATCAAAGGGTATACCCAAACAAGCATCGAGCTTCCATGCGTCCGAGCCCCAAAAAGTTGCACGACCGTTGAAAAATTCTTTGACTAGGCGGAAGGTGCCAAGTGTCGGCTCAACACAATTCCAAAATGGGAGCCCAAGGTGAAAGCTCAAACTTGCGCCAGCCCTCCACGTAGCCAATGGTCAACGAGGTCAAAAGGAGAACGGGCCCAAAAATCTAAGTAATGAATGCAGGTGGAAGGTGCCAAGTGTCCAAACAATGCACATTCAAAAGTGAGACCCTAGGTAGAGAATCAAATGAGCGCGGATTGTCATGTGTCCCGGATTTTAAAAAAGAGGAGAAAGATTCACAATTTGAATAGTCAAAGCAGAGGTAGGCTAGTAGTGGAAGGTGCCAAGTGTCAACACGGCGCCATTTCAAAGGCACAGTCCAAAAGAAAATCTCAAACGAGTGCCAGCTTGCCATGTGTCCTAGAGCTCGAAAAGTTTGAGGTGACATTGAAAATTCCAAAGGCCCACGGAGGTCTCCACGTGTTGTATTTGCGCTACTCCAAAGGTAAAGTCTAGGGGTAGTTTCTAAACATGCGCAAAGCCTCCACGTGTCTTGGGTTAGATACAGTGCCTCCGCCCGAGAAAAGACTCAGGAAGAATACAAAGGAAATAGGGAAACCTACGGACACCGCCACGTGTCACATGGGCACTATTCCAAGAGTAAAGGAAGGAGTCAAATCTCAAATGAGCGCAGAGCTGCCACATGGACCCAGTACAGACAAACTCATTTAAATATTATGCGCTTGCGACCCAAAAATTCAAATGACCATATCTTTTGACTGAGAACTTAGATTTGGGTGGGAGAAGATTTTTTGGAAACATCTCGATGCCCTCTATGCCTTAAAAACATAAAATATCATTTTTACAGTGTTGGTGGGTAAAAATGGGAAAACATCTTCCAGGACATTAATACAGAGCCTGATTTCTCCAACTACCAGATTTGATTTGATTCGATCCACCGTTCTTCAATACGATAGACAGACATAGGGAGTTAGAATCGATAGATTTGGGGCAGATTTGAGAAAGGAATTGATTGATAGCGGTTGAGTCTTCAAGGCAGGATTCAATGCATATCCTATGGTAGTTGAAACAAGATTTGACTTTTCCCTCTTCTCTCTCTTATTCTTTCTATATATTGTAACACTTCTCATTTGAGAAGAAGAGATTATTCTAGGTGTAGGGAAACTCTGTCAAATTTGTTTCCCAACTCCATTTTGAGTTGAAAACCTTCTCCTACGCTTGACAAGAATTTTTGTGCCTCTAAGCAGAAACGTAATGGTCTGTGCACCCATATAGAGCAATAAAATTTGTTTTTTTGTTGTTTCTTCAACCCTTTGCATTGTTTTGTTGTCTCTCTGTGCCTCTCCCTTTCAAATATGTTTTCTATGCATGTATTTCACATTTATAGGTGCAGGGCATTGTGTTTCATGGAGTTTTGATCATGGATTAGGGTCTGGTTTTATGTCACTTCTGTCTAACCTTCCTATCTTCCTTTCTCCCCTGTTTCATTTTCCCTCAACAGAGCATCTCACCCCTTTCCTTTTCTAGTGTATCACCACTTTAGTGTTGGATTTTCTTTCACCCTCTCTCTCACTCTAGTTCCTTGGAATGGTTAGATTAGGATAGTTTAGTTTTTTCCTACATTAGAGTAGTTCATGGCAGGTAGTTTAGGAACAAGAACCAACTTTCTCTCAAGGATCATCTCAGGTTTGCAAGTCCCACAGCTTGAGAGATGATCCAATGTTATGCAATCACACTGAATTCCCTATTTTAACCACTTCATATCTTTGGCCATTCAGGGGTGCTATGATTTTTACTAATAGTGATCATGTACAACAAGATCTAGATAGCAATACTGGTCGAGTAGTATACAATATGATATGATTTGATTTTTAGTCTTCATGTTTTACAGATTTGATGAATAATGGAAATTTCACATTATGGGGGAACATGACACCAATGTTCCATTTCCATTCTGTGTCAAACTAGCTAAATCCAAGGGCAGCTCCTAGTGGCAAAAGTGGTAGTGGCGGTTTTCTATTTTTTTAGATCAAGTGGTAGTGATCAACAATAACGGCTTTAATTAAGAACAATGTGATTCTTATGGGACGTAATGTGAAATATTTTCGTGTAAGTTTTATTGTTCGGTTTTTAAATAAGTGATTTGTGATTCATATATAATTCCTTGATGTACAAGCATAGTGGCAAACAAAATCACCGAGAATAATTCAGTTCATATATATTGAAAGGGTTTGTGGGAGGATCCATAAACCACACAAGGTGGATAGTTTTGGGGCCAATTCATGTCAAGGTTTTTGGTAAGCCTATTTAAAACCATGGAAGGAGAGATCCTTTCTTTTGGATCAAGGTCATCGAGTCACTAAGTAGGGTATGCTTCACATGGGTGAGCATACTACAAATGAGTGTAGGAATGTTTTATACCATGTTTGCAATAAGGGGGAATGTTAGGATATAAATATTAGTGCGAACATTATGGGTGGAATTATATTATTGTAATAAAATTAAATATGTTTGTTTATGGTTATTGTGTGAATATAGGTGGTTGAAATGACTCACGCAATTAGGTTTATTTGTTTGTAACTCTCCTTGTTTATAGGAATACATATTCCTATATAATATGTAATTGATTGAAGAAATAGACATATGAATAATTTCTATTGTGTAAATTTCTCATACCTTACATAAAGAATATTAAAGAGGAACATAAGCCTCAAGATTTTGTTTTTCATTTTTTTTAATGTGTGAATATAGGAATGAAGATTGATGAAGAAGAGGTCCAAATGGAGACCTTAATACTTGAAAACCATAAAGAAGAGAAAGTAATTCTCAATAAAAAATGAAAGAGATGGAGATGACCAAGAACAAAGCCAACATCATAATGATGAAGAGGAAAAATTTAGATTACATGAACTAATCAAGAAATAAGGACATAAATTTGATGTGAAGTTGCTAAGAAGAAAGGTATTTATTTGTTCCATGAAGGATAAAACACATGATGAAGTAGAAGGAGAGGAAATTATTTCAATTCTCATGAAGTAGATCCTATGAAAGAGATTGTCTATTTGGAGAAGTATTTACGAACACAAAATTTTCCATCAAATGATTCATTTGTTTACATTAGTACAAAACAATTGGAGGTTGAGTTAGCACTCTTAGATTCAAAAATAAAAAATAGAGCAGTCATTGAAGAATATTCATGTAAAAAAATAGAGATTTGGAGACTTATATAGGTTGTAAAATAGTCCAAGGAGAAATCATGGTGGTAAGAAGAACATGAAAATACTTGTATGTCTCAATTTTTATGTCTCATTATGTATTGTGTATTGAGATATATATGTGTAGGTTTAGATGAATAGTAGTATATTTTCGAGCAAGAAGCTCTTAAGAAGACTCAAAAATACACTCTCATTTTAGAGGATCAAGTTATAAAGAAGAGGACTAAGTGTGGAGTAGAGTTGCATGTTGATCTTTATGAGAAACTAGTGTAAGAAGACTGGTCACCAAACAAAGAAGGAGGTGAAGATAATAAAGAGATAATAAATTAGAAGAAGAGGAAGAAATCATGTTTGAACGTGTTATCTCATTTTAGTGATTTCAGCTAAAATTGAGATAACCATAGGAAAATTTTGGAAAAATCTCTTAAAAATTCCCTTTGAAAGAGATTTTCGGGTTGTCGGGTTTTCATTGCATGAAAACATGTTCCTTGCATGTTTCATGTCTCATGTTCCCCAAAACCCAAAACCTGATTTCCTAAGTACATTGTGTCGGGTTTTGAACTTCCAAGCATCAAAACATGCTTTGTCAAATGCATGTTTCATGTCGCTTGTTTCCCGAAACAAACCCGAATTGAATCAAATCCTTTGTATCGGGTTTTCAGACGCTCCAAGCATGATGACATGTCATTAATGTCTAGTTGTCTGGCAGTTGGCACACATGTCAAGTGAGGTGTAATTAATGCTAGGTTATTATAAATAGTTGGTTTTCCACGTCATTTGTTACCTTATCATTTTTGCTGCGTTGGATTTTCGTTTATGCTTCCTCTACCTCCAAACCCGATCGAGCTTCCTGATCAATTTTGCCAGCCGTTCTTGATCATTTTTGAGCTAGTTGAAGGTACTCTTCTCTTCTTTTTTATTTTTGAAGCTTTTTGGGTTATTTATGAGGTGTTTTTTTGGGGTTTCCATTTCATTTCCTCCCTCATTTCTAGTTTAGGGTTTTGGGTTATTTTCCTTGTTTCTTGTCTTTTTCCCATATGGGTTCTTGTTTGAAATTCACCCCTAGGTTATTTACTTATTTTTCATAGGTTGTAACTTGTAGATTTCAAAAAGATTATGAAATTCCTAAGTGATCACGAGGCGAGAATTTCTCATATTCTGACATGTCAGAAACCCGATATACTTGTTTCGGGTTTTGCAGGGTGTTTAACATTTCACTTTTTCCACCTTGTTTTAGGTTTTTCTAGGTGCTCAACATCCATCAAGATCCGCAGTGTGTCGAGAATTTCTACCTACTCGACATCCTCCAGGTTCCACCATGTGTTTGAGTTTTCCCACTTGTTCGACACTTCCTCACTTCCGCAGTGTGTCGAGTTTTCATCGATGCTCAACATGTCTTGACTTCTGACATACACTCCATTGTGTCGAGTTTCCAAAGGTGTTTTGCAAGTCTCAAAAGATGAACAGTGTGGCGGGTCTGTGTAATTTTCCAAAAACTTTCAAGCCCGATTGCTCTTCCAAAAATCATCAAGGCATTTCTTCTTCGAGACTCCTCATGTCGGACCCTGACCAATCTAAGGATAAGTCGATAGGGTAGGAAAGATGAAGTATAAGTATCAGAAGATGGATTCTTCTTCTTACATAAGCTGCAATTATGACATTCGGGACACAGAGCTTGGCAATATAGATATGGAGGACTTCTGGAAGAGAATTGAGGATTCTTCTCAGAATTCTTGGATGAAGTCGATAGCCGGCAGTGGTCTCCCTCTTGTAGCAGGATTTCCAATATCAGCTCAATGCCCTGAATTCATCTGTTTTGTGCTTCCAACTATGACTCAACCTCCCGCTCAGTAAGAAATCAAGCAGGAGAGTCTATAGTGAAATTAGACGGAGGTTACTTTGATCAACTCCTAAGGTTGCTCGACTTTGTGGAATATGTTGATTTAAACCTTAAATCAGCACAAAGGCCTAGGATAGAGATCAAGAAGACTGTATCAAGCATGTAAATAAGAAATTCTTGATCAAGGCTAAGCCACCATTTCTAGGTTTCCCAAGATGGTCCCTAGAAGTGATTTCATTCTCGAAATCAGTGATATCATCACCCTGCTGAGTCGATTGTTTGGACTCCCAGAGTCAAGAGATTTCCAAGGGTGGATGTACCAGTTCATGGTCGTCATAAAGAAGAATGACCAAGGGATTGATTGGGGCAGCCTAATAAGTGACGAGATAGACTCCCAAATGAAAACAGTCTTATCTCTTTGGTAAGTTCTATATGATGTCATATGTCACCTATGCAACAATAGGCATGAGAAACTACCCAGGGCTAGATGTGAAGGGAAACTAGGAAACAGAACACATATATCGATACTTCCCTCATATGACAATAAAATGTTCAAGACTAATATAGAAGAGTGAATGACACCTTCTTCTATGAAAACATTTGCAGGTTGGATCTTGATCTGAGGAAATAAGGGTTTCTGATGAAGCATGGGCCGAAGTGTCAAAATGGGGTTGCATCTTCTTAAAATTCAAGAAGTTTACTTATCTTTGGGTGGTAAGGTTCTAGGGTAACCCTTTCCATTTTCCCAAGTTCCCAGGTGACAAATTGATCCTTATGGAGTTAGTCAGATAATTGTTGGATTTTCACAAATTCCAACAAAGCAGGCACAAAGCCGCCGTCTCCTTCCCTATTTCCATTAGAAGGTATACATGCTCTATAGTGGTTAAGGCCAAGAATGTGGTGCACGAGCTTTAGGACAAATTGAAGAAACATATGAATCTCAGGGAGGGATTTGACTTCCGAGGAGTCCTCAAGTCATATGGAACCTTGTATTTGCATGTGCCCCATGTGGAAGACATATGGGTTGATCTTCGAGATGAAGTTTCCATCCGAAGAAAGGACAACAACAGATTGACACTTGAAGAAATTTAGATGTTAGATCTAGCTGATATCCTCAAAGGCACCGTGGACAATGAAAGTGTCCTAGACACTGTATATGAATAGTCGAATGGAGACCAACACAGATTCCTAGCCATTGATTGGTCTGTTGTTGAAAAATATTCTATCACTAAAAGAGTTTCTTAGACTCTTGTCCATGTACTAAGGCATGGCTCATTTCTTAGGGAATGAGTTATAAGGAAAATATATTTTCAAAAATAGCCACTTTAGAGGTGGGACCCTCCAAGGGAGAGAGGGAAGAGGATAAAAGCCCTACCAAGAGGCAGATAAAATTTAAGTTTGTCAGAAAAGGAGAAAAGCAAGGAGCCGCATCATCTACCACTCCTTCACAAATAGTTGAGATACTAGATTCACCTCCTCCACCAAACAAGGAAAACTTCCTTTAGAAGACAAGGTTGGTCAACCTCTCATTTCTCCTTTTGTTGATTGCTCATCGAGGGAAAGTCTCTCTCTTGCTTCTCAAGCTTTGACTTCAGAATCTTTACCTCCTCCCTCCCAATCTTCCTCACCTCATATTTCTTTACCACTTTCATCAGCCATGGCCAACATCTTCTCGACCTCTCACCTCTCTCTATTGGACCTAAGATGGCCATAGATATGCCTCCTCCTTCTGCACCTTCATTCACTGAGTCTATCCCCATAGTCACCACACTTGCAGTCATCACTACTCCACAAGTAAACCTTCCTCCACCTGCAGATGTAACCATAACACCTCCAATAGGAGCAACTTCTTCCATTGTACCTCAATGGTTAGTTGATCAGACCCCAAGGAAGAGGAAGGTGGTAGTTCCTCTCCAATCCTTTGACTTTAGTTCACTCAAGGTATCTCCTGCCAAATCCGCCAAGAGACCTAAAATGCAGGTTTCAAGGGTTTCAGTGGATGCCTCAGGGCATAAGTTTACAGAGATTTCCACCCCACGGACAACAAAACAAAGGAGGATATAATGGTAACTGAGTATCAGATTACAAGGGTTGATATGGGAAAGGTAATAACAGAAGGAGCACAACAGGATGCGTAGGATGCCATGAACGTGTTGTGCTAGAAGCTAAAGGAAATGAAGGTGAGCAGAGATGAGCTAAAGGAGAAAGTTGAACAGTTGACGGAGGTATTACTCAAGCTCTCAAAGCCTTCTCAGTCAACACCGTCATCTCCTACCCCTACTCCTATTAGGTTTGATTTCTCATCAGTACCTATGATTGAAAAGATCAACGAGAAGGGGAGAATGGTTGATGAATGGATTCAGAGGCTACTCCTACAAGGAAGAAAGGTCATTGATGACACAGTGGAGGTTTATAAATCCTTGGAGGAAATAAAGAAGGATGGCAACAAAATGGATGATGAATTTTCACAGGAAGTCGGGAACCTTGAGTTAAATTTTGAGGCTCTCAATGCACTGAAATAGGTTCCATCCCGTATCTTGATGGAAGAAGGAATCATTCTGCATGGGGATAAGCATTTCCAGCTAACCAAAGCCATCAGATTCAAGATAAAGATTCTTAGTGAAGCTTGCAGCAAGTTGAGGGAATCTAGAGATCAATTGGTTGATGCCACAAATGACATAGAAGAGGAGTTGTCCAGGATCTTCGCCAAGGTGTTGGATGAAAGCTCAAATATTCTACCTGCTGATGACTTCTATAAAAAAATCCAAGAATCAATCCAACACGAACCAACTTCCATCTTCAATCTGACAACCATTGATAAGTTCATAAGGATTGAGAATTTTTCACAATCATTAAGGAAACTCAATAAGAGATTGAAGAAACTTCCTAGAAATGCAAGCGACACTCAGGAAACTTGCAGGTTCTGAGTGACTATTTCAGTGCGCCAGATGAAGCTGAGATATAGGGCACGATCTAGAAGTTCCAGGAATTTTGAGACAAGTAGGCTTTGCTTTGGAGGAAGAAAAGGACGATGAAATAGAATAAGCATAATGTTTCATGTCATTTCCATCCAGATATTGACATGTCTTTTTCATTTTCGTTTCGTCACATAGGAAGCAAATTTTGACTTGTTCTCCTACGTGAGAGTCAAGCAAAATAGGATTCTTGTAAAATGACTATTTTCTAGGATTTATCCTATTTTCTCTCTGCTCTTTCTATTATAAATAAGGGATTCTTGTGCATTCCAAAAAGGAGAGAGATTTTTAGAATATTGAGAGCTATTGTGAAGAAGAAGAAAAACTTTGTATTTTCTTTTAATCATTGAGGAATAGAAACATGTGTTATTTTGCAAACTTTGTGTTGTGGGATTCATCTATCTTGAGAGATTGTTCTTACATACAAGATCTTAAGCTATTCTTTGTTTAGTGTTCTTGATTATTTTAATCATTTCAAATATTACACCCATTATCTAAAACTCATATAAGTATTTCTTGATTTGTGTTTGCTTGAAAGAAAATATGTTCCTCTCATTCCCTTCCCGCTCTGTTTTATCTATAATAGTTTCCTTTCTAATCCATTCTATTTCTAAAACCATAACATCTCCATCTCATGTTGATATGGATTTTGGGATTGTATCCCAACCCCAATGGTTAGAATAGTGTGAATATTGTACATATTATTTTTGTTGTGTTTTAGATCAGTAATAAACAGGCTACCTCACCTATCTTTGAGGAGGGATTTGATCCCGTGTACTAGTGGTTGAACCTCATATTTTGGCCTAAAAAAATATCCAACCAACAGAACTCGAGTTCAAAATTTTTCACATGGGGAGTATGATGCGGAACATCAAACCCAACCTTGTAAATTTGTAAATATATTAAAAAAGGAGTGTTTAGGAGTACTCTTCATCATTATATTTCAATTTTTAATAGGGGATATTTGATGTTATTAAGGGAATTCAATTTAAAAATAATCTCTTATAGGTGATATTCATGATTATGCTAAAATGTAAGTAATCCTAGCATAATCTAATGCAACTTTGCATAAATGATGAATAAATAAATAAAGGAAATAACCTAAGAAAGATAAGAAATTAAATGTAGAAACCATAATGTGCAAAGAGGGTTAGAAGAGCATTAGCTAATTCATAGAGGTCATAGGACTGTGTTGCAGTGGAGACCAGATGAACAAGAATGGGAGACCATCGCACATGAGCCTGAGAAAATACATATCTCGAGTGGTATGGTTAGACTAGGGAACCTACAAAAGGGATTGGGGCATATGGTGCACCCTTGTCTACAATCGAGGTGCCCTTGTGTGCACGTGGGAAGTCCAAAACCAATCTCACGGAGTCACCAAATTGTCTCGAAACCTTCACTACTTGTCGCGAGTATGTTACATCTAGATTACGATGTCATTGTAAACTCAGCAATAAAGGAATCACTGTAAAACCCTCCACAAAGCATCAAAACCCTAAGAAATAAATATGCATATTAAGGGGTCGAGACTCTCCTCGGATGCCACAATGGTGGTATTACATTTGAGTGTTGCACTACATCTCACCCAATGTAGTTTTGTGTGTGTGTATGCGTAATTGTGCCCTAGGTTGCTCTTGTCACGTTTCACACTTGAAGTAGTGAGCAAGTAGCTAGATGTAGAATGTAAATAATGTGTGCATGGAATATAATAAACTCCCCTCCTATGAAGTTTGATGTAGAATAACCATCCTTTTCCCCTTGTGATGGAGCTAGATGGATGTAAATGGAGCTATAGATGCCTTGATGGATGTAACCTTAGGTGGTGATAAGTAATGTTTAGTGCTTGGTCCCTTATTATGATCACATAACTTTATATTTATATGATTCCTTCGCTTGAATTTCATAATTAACCCCAGAAAAGGCCAACTACCAAAAATATAAGATGCTCAAACGACTAGAAAGGACCCAAAAAGTGTGAGCAAAGTAAGAAGAGGACAATGGCACTCAAAGGGTATAAGGGCACTGCATCAAGGCGTCGTGGTTATGCACCCCATTCTAGAAAGGGTAAAATTGAAGTATGAAAAGACATAATGGGTCGGTAAAGGTGTAAGACCAAAAGTAGCAATAGAAAGCAATGAAAGATGGCCAAAGACATGGGTTAATTATTACTTTTCGTACTTAGGAACCATATGAATAGTAGTATGCGATCGAGACTAGATAATTACCTAAAGTGCATGATTTTGTGTCTACATTTTCCCCCACTTTATGTTGGTGAGAAGAATGCTCGGTAACATAAAGTAGATAGAGATGCATACCTGATATCCATGTAGATTGATGTAGAAAGTGTGCTGAGGGACTAGACAAAGTGTGGAGTGATAAAAAGATGGAGTGTGGAGACTAAAGATGAAAAATGTAAAAAGTGATGAAAATGAACCTAGAACGAAAGTGTGTGTGTAAATTTCGATGTGTGATGTACTTATTGTTAGTATCGATGTATGTGTTTTTGTTTTTATTGATTATTTTCTTCCCATCTTGTGATTGACTGCAAAAGAGAAGACGATCAAGTAGTCAAATACACATGTATATGTATAAAAAGGCATGTAAGGAAGTATGTAAAAGTAAATGTTGAAAATGTGAAAAAGGAACATGTGCACCTGATCTGTGATGAGGAAAAGAGGGTGTAGAAAGGATCATGTCGATGAAGTGTGAGTTTTTGGGAGATCTCACACCATTGGACAAAGAAGTTTAGGGAGGAAATTCTGATTTATCCTCCAACCTATAACCACTTCCCAAAATGTAGAGATTTTTATACTTTATCTGGTTTTATTGGGGGATCGATGTCGGGCGAGTAGTGTAGAGAGAGGAAGGTCTAGTTTATCCTCTAACCTTTAACTTCTCCCTAGAATAAAACACCACTATAGAGGATGTGTACTAACTTATGTACTAAGGACACCGCCCTATAAAATCTATTGTGTAGAGTTTTGTGGTCTTTGTTGAACCCCATCATTGTGTAAGCGCCCTAGTTATAGGAAATCCAGGAAAATCACTGCTATATTAAGGACACAAGTATGATTCTAAGCCCCAAACTTTGTAGTATCGGTATTGTGATGTGTTGTGTACTATGTGTAGACGTTTGTATGGGGTGACCGATCTACCCAAATGATGCTCCCTCTCTTTGGGGTGCATGTGATGTTGTTGTAAGAGGATGTGGCCCAAAAGAGGACCAACCTCTCAAACCGTGCTCTATAGGGGAGGGATGTGCTTGGTAGAAACCAAGGCACATGTAAACAAGGTTCTAAAAGACAAGTGTTAGTATAGAAAAGCATGCATGTATAAGACAAAATGTAAGCTACACAGAAAATGTAGAAGCTAATCCACAAGAAGACAATGTACACCGTGAAAAGTGGGTTACAAACATGGGACACCACTCACGGTGTCACAAGAAAATCAAGGCCATAGTGGCTGAAAACAAACAAGTGTGCACACAAGACAAAGGGAAACACCCGCAGATAATGGCATACAATGAAAAACAAGTGCAAGTAATGTAATAGACAAGCATGGTGGCAAGTAGTCCTACAAAACAAATGATGGACATAAATCATCGATTAGCATGTTAGAAAGATAAAATGTATGTCAAAGCATGTAGAATCTGAATAATTAGTGTGTTATGAAACAAAATGAAACAATAACACCTGTAGTGTATGAAAGTGGATGCCCCCAAGATCCGTTGTGGGACTGGTACTAGGTACTACACCAAGAATCCATGTTGAATGGATCTTTATAATTTATGACCAGAACTAAAATGTCAAGTGAATGCACATGTGCGTATGATAAAGATAATTACATATAAGATATCTATCTAGAATGTGTAATAAAATGAAAAAGTACAAGTAAACACAAGCAATGGTAAAAATAACCAACATATGCAATATGTAGTGGATGGATGGAATGGAATACGAGTGAATGATAGGAGTTGCATGCCCCTCGAGTGGATTTATATGTATGTAATGAGGTTCATTTTTATACCCCCTCGCGATCAAGAATGAACCGTAAGCGATAGTGCGTCATTGGGAAATGGTCGAGTGATGTGTTGTATGTAGTGTAATGTGGTGAATGCATATTGATAATATATGACATAAAGATGAATCGGGCATGATGATTTAGCCTATGTGTATATCACTAAATAATGATAGAAGAAATGAAAATGTAGCCTATGGTGTTGTTGGTATGAAAATCTATCGGTGGGATAGATCTATGGATAGACGAGCCAACAGTGTGCAGGGCATAGCCCCTCTTTGAGACAACAAAGC
Source organism: Taxus wallichiana var. yunnanensis (assembly GCA_018340775.1). Classification (NCBI taxonomy): domain Eukaryota; kingdom Viridiplantae; phylum Streptophyta; class Pinopsida; order Cupressales; family Taxaceae; genus Taxus; species Taxus wallichiana. Next base: position 812,086,898 of record CM031242.1, on the reverse strand, counting down.
GAAACTAGTTTATTGCTATTCTACTAGCAGGAATCTGCAAGTCCTACAGTATTCTACCTTCAAGGGTTTGGGATCTCGTCCCAGTTGGGGTAACATGACTGCGAAAGGAAGGGAATGAATCGGGAGAGGAGATATGATAGATCTGAAGGGAGAAAAGAAATGAATTCCAAAGTAGAAAAGTCAGAGGGTTTATGTTTTGGGCTGGTAGTAAACAGAGCCAAACCTACTTGCATAAACGAACAAAGCAATACTGATGAACAAATGACAAAAAAGTAGAGATAGATCCAACAGAATAAACACATAGATCTGACATAAGAAAGATCAGATGCCCATAACACACATATTCAACACAAAGTCTTAATATTTGTATTAATGTTTTCTTCTGTTACAAAAGTACAAAGCCTTTTCTTCTCACTTCTATTTTTCATCTAAAAAGTGTCCACCACTTGAATACAAAAACATTCAAGTATATATAGAAGGAGAAGGAGAGAGAAGGCAAAAAGAAACCAACCACTAATTACAAAATATTTACAAAATATCTAAAAGTCAACTGTTGACTTTGGGCAACTTGGTGGATAACAACATCCCATGGTGCAACATGGATGATGTCATCATTTGTGCCAACATACTTTTAAATATTACAAAAAGAAAGCCAAGAAGAGGAAGGCTATTCGTCATCATCTCGTGGCTGGAAGGGAGTATCCTACTTCTGCTCAGGAGAGGCAATGTGGAATTGGGCCCAGTACTCCATGAATTTGTTGATCATTGGCTGGAGTTGATCCTGTGTAGGACCCTTGGTGTGATCACCAATGACTTCACAAGTCTCCCATTCATCTCTAAGTTTTTCTGGGAGTTTGAAGTATTCATTACCTACCTCCATCAGGTATCCCACAAAGTCGCGGTAGGCCAGAAGGTTGTTGATGGATTCAACGTCAAAAGTAGCTTCTGGCCCTAACCCTTACGAGACGATCTCTTTGAAGATCCGAATGGTTTCATCTACCTTCCTCAAGGCGAATGATGGAGTGAGCAAGCCCGAGACATTCTTAGGACAATTTTCTCCATCTGATGCATTGCATCCAGGGCTTCCTCTTTGACCTTATCAATCTTCTCCAGGACAAATTCCATCTGATTGACCCGGTAGTCCAAAGCAGCAAGGACTTTGTTGGGTGCTCTGGGGTGATCGAAGATGCCGAATTTAACTAAATCATCGACTGAGCAGTCAAGCATCTTCTAGAATGTCTCATGTTGCAACCTAGCATGGTCCAACTCTTCGGAGATAGGTCCTGCAATCACCTGGAGTTCCTTGTTCGCCTAACCAATATTCTGATATAGCTCGGTGAACTTGACGATTACTTCCTCACTATCTTTGAGGATCTGGTCTCTCCAGGCGGATACTGCCATGCCTTGTTCACCAATTTTGGCATATTCATTTATCTTCTCCTGGCTAAGGGCCTCAGGAGTTTCGCGGTAGTTATAGGAGGTGCACTGCCCATTTTCTGCAGGGCTTGGAGAAGATGTTTATTTTGCTCTTTTAGTATCCTCTTCTCTTCCTTTACTTCCTGAAGCTTCTTGCAAAGGGCATCCACTTGTAGATAGGGCCTCTCCTTGAAGGCTCTCGGAGGACATTCCCATTGTGACCTGTGTCACTGTATAATCTGTAGGAGACAGATCCTTTTTATCCTTTGTGGGATCAGGGTACACGATCTCCATTACTCTTTCACCTGAGGTGCTCTAAGAGAAGTGGGTTATTGGCTTTTTCTTCTTAGCTCCTTTTGTTGGAATGATGGAGAAGTCCATAGGTGCAATGGGGACTTTCCTCTTGTGTTGGCTCGGTGTTAGGAAATCCATCTTTGGACTTAAGGGAGTGGGACCAGCGGGAAGAAGAGAATGGCGAGAAGAAGAAGGAGCAACTATAGTGTACTCAGGGAAATGGGTTGAGACACTTGGTGGCGGCATTGATAAAGAAGTCGAATCTCTAACGCTTACAAGGGTAGGAGTTCTTGTAGGAGAGGAAGCTGCAGGAGGGCGGAAGGGAGGCGAGAGATGAGGGAAGAAATACTGGGGGACAGCTCTGCGAGGGAAGAGAAGATGGAGGAAGAGGAAGGGGGAACAATAGAAGATGGGGGAGAAGACACAACCAAAGGAATGGTTGCTTGAGTGACCTAAGGAGGGGAAGGAGGAGCGGGAGAAGGGACGGTGGGAACCTCAACGGTTGTAGCAGTGGCAACATCCTGAGTGGATGTGCCCATTGGAATGCTTACTACCACTTCCTTTTCTAGGGAGGCAGGGCACATGACCTGCTCCTGGGCGGCGGAAGGAGGACTCTCGAGAGCTTGCTCTTGAGTAGCACTTGATTCTTCTTCCTTATCTTTTCCTTTGCCCTTTGGAAAATGTTTCGGCCTGGCAGGTGCATTACCTAGGGGAGACGTGGTGAAGTCTACCCCAAGGTAGATGAGACCATTAAACCTGCACCAGTATTCCGTGCGCTGCAAGGTGCCTTTTACCCTCTCCTCAATAGTCTGAGGTGCCTTTTTTCTTTCTATCTTAGCAAATGGCTAGTTTTTCCCATCTGTATCTAGATATACCTGATCAACTTCTTTATCAGTCGTTTGGAAACCTTTTGGAATAATGGCCACACCATACTGGATGATCTCTACTAAGGCCAGGTGGGAGTGATCCTTTCTTCTAAGCTCAACCTCATGATAGAGATCGATATAGACATCCTCGATCTGTGGGATGTGGATTGATCGAGCTTTTCCTTTGGGAGGTAATTTCATGGATCGAAGGTCGGACTTGCTGGGAAATTGTGCTTCAAGTTACGCAACTCTAGTTCTGTAAACATTTCTGGGATTTGGTGTGAGAAGTGCATGTGTACCTTCCCACCGTGAGGGGGAATGGAGTTCTACCCTTCTTTCTCTTTAGGCACTTCTCATGATACGTGATGAGCTATCTAGATAGCTCCAATAGGATTAACTTAGGGCCTGCATATCTTGGAAACTTGGTGGGCTCCCCCAAGAAGTTGGCAGCTCTGAGATAAGTAAAAGTGGGGAATTACGTAAATAACGCTCCCCACTTCTCTGTTGCGGTCACTATGCTCTTGGTCATCCGACCGTGAGTCATATTTGGCCTCAATAGGCAGATGATGCCATAGAAGAAGGCATCGTTGATCTTGCTGAACTGTGGAATGTTGTTCTCCAGTTTCAATTCTAGATAATATTCATATATTTTCACTTGGGGCATACCCCACATCGGCTCGATCTTGGATACTCTCTCTCGGAGAGCGGCGCGCGAGACCACATAGGAGTTCATGTAGAACCTCCCCGTCATTGAGAGTTGTTGGAGCTGCTCAGAGATGGTGCTTTGCTGATGATTTCTACCCACGTAAAACGTTGATCAGGTACATTTTTGTTCATCATTTCTAGATACCTGAGCATCCATTTATGGAAGTAATGGGCATCAGGAAGCCCAAAACCCTACTCAGGAAGGTAATGGTGTCACTCAGCTCCTCTGAAAAATTCACTACGATGAATAACCTAGGGCCACCTAGTTATTACCTTCTTATTCTTTAGATAAACCTCGTTCATGAGTTGCATACATTTGTCCTCATTTTCATCCCATGCTTTAATGCAGTCTTCCTGACTCATGGCCACAAAGTGCCGGTGGTGGGGGATACCCAACATGATCTCGAAGTGTCAGGAAGTGAGGTTGATTATAACCTCACCCTTCTCATTCTTGACACACCTTGTGTCTTTATTATAGCAGCTGGGCCACCACCATCATGAATTCATTATTTACTGCGCTTACGGGAATTCCCCCAGCTGAAGTGTAGACCACTGCCAACCAATTTGTCCATCCAAGGACTGCCTGTGACCCTTCTGGTTCTGGCCCAAAAATCTTCCATGTCAATGTGGCCAAGTTCGGCATCTCTGATGTCCAAGTCACATTCTGCATGGGACTCGGCATCCTGACCCTTTGATACTTATATTTCATTTCTTCCTCTATGAGTTTGGCCTTACCCTTTGACTTGGTTGGCCTCTTACTTGATGTAGACATATGCGATTCCGAGTTCAGCTGCTGATCTGCAAGAAGAAGGAGTGAAGTCCAACCTTGAGAAGAGCCATGTTAGTCGTTAGATCGTTCATCAAATCTTTACAGAATGAGGAGTTAGCAATTTAAAATCTTCTGGGCATAGGGCACAACTATACTGCAGCTGCAGGGTCAAAAAAGCAAGGCGCACTGATGGAGAGTGTTGCAAGGAAGAAAATAGTGCCAAAGGGTGCAGGGCGCAAGAATATTACACATAACATTCAGTGTTAGTGTCGAAGGATGTGCGCCTGCACCAAGATAAAGGATTTTCAAAGGGCACAACTAATTCCTATGTAACAAAGCTGCAGGATGTGCCATTGGCGCAGGTATTGAACATGTTGTAGAACTTTTTATGCGCCAAAGGGCGCAAGTTTTAATGATGCATCATTGAGTTAAGGTGCGCCTTGCTTTTAGCTTTGTACGGCACGAGAAAAATCTTACATGTCATACATGTTGGTGTATCCGGAGTTGCACCCGCGCCTTGTTTGGATTTTAAGGGTTTTTAAAGGGCGCGAGAAGATTGCATGCTGCGCAGGGATAGTGCGCCCTTTGGCATGACTGTGTTTTATGCAACAATGATGGCGTTTGCGCCAAGGGAAAACCATGGCTGTGGATTGTGATATCTTTGGATTTCTTCTTTTCGATTGGTTTATGCGTTTTCAGGGCTCTTTCAACATGGATTTGACAGTAAGGGGAACAGTGAAGAGGATCTTGGGTCCATTTCTAAGACAAAGCCCTCCAGGCCAGCAGATCTGGAAGGAGGGTAAAACCAGTTTGGGGAGAGAGAAGATTGCAAAATGGGCTGGAGGGGTTTATGGTTTCTTCAGATTCATTTTATTATTATTCCACAAACAACCAAACCAAAACAAAAACCATAAGAAAAGTAAGGACCACCTACCCGGGATATATAGACTGGAAGAAATGATGTGGGCCCACGAATGCAACGTAAAGTGACACGGGGATGACTGGAGCACTGACAGGTGTAGAGGAATAAACTTTTCACGTGTTTTTCAATCGTGAAAATGATAGGTCGATGCACCTATTTATAGCAAAAGGTGCAATAAATGCACCACCAACCTTTTTCAAAGGGCGCACAAAATGGAATGCCAACATGAAAATACTTGCACCTTTGGCGCGGTTATGCGTTTGTCAGCATGAAATTATTTGCGCCTTTGGCGTGAATTCAGAGACTGTCAACATGGGGTTTTTAGCGCCTTGGCGCACCGCTTAAGGGCGCAACATTTTTAGTGTCGATAGGTTGGCGCATGCACCTTGGCATAGGTTAGAAGGGTGCAACATGGGGAGGCACAACATTTTTGTTGTTGACACGACAGAGAGTGCACCAAAGGCACAGAAGAGGGCACATATACATTTGATGTTGCATGAACAAAATCAGTGCCCACCAAAAAGGACCGAAATGACTAAGCTCGAAAAACTAGATTCTCTGGAAAGGGATTTTAGGCCATTCGAATGCTAAGGGACCTCGGCGGTGAACCAAGACAAAATTTTGGTATGGTTACCTGTAAAATTGCCCTTGTCAATTTTACGGGAAAACAGCGTATATCACTAAATGATGATCAAAATAAGTGATGATGTATCCTAAGTATATATCACTACAAGATGATCGAGAAGGAGTGGTGATTTAACCTAAAGTGTATACCACTAAATGATGTAAGTGTAAGTAGTGATGTAGTCTATGGCGTTTATCACTAATCTAGGAATGTCACATGATAGAAAGATTGAATGGTTGAGTGTGTGAATGTGGTCCATTTATGATGTATACCCTCAACAATCCAGTATGAACCGTGAGACTATAGTTTGTCATTGGGTAGTGAGTGCAGCACATAAAAATAGATGTGTAAAATGTGTAAGATATGTAGTAGGTGTAGTGTAATATGCGATGTATATGATGTAATGCAAGATGTGTAGATGATATAGGTGTAGATTATGTATGACATATGAACACAAAGTGTGAATGACACATAATAGATGTTGTATGTAAGATGTAAGATTATGTGTATAAAGATATAAAATGTGTGAGGATGTGTAATGTCTACAATGTAGTGTGTGAGGTTCATGTGTATAGGATTCCCTCAACATTCAAGTTTGAAACAAATATCAAGAATGCATCATCAAGTAATGATGTGAGAAAATTCACCTACCTAAGATTAAGCGGTCGGGTAGCGGTGGAAGCAACATCAGGACCATGTGACAGTGGTGGAATTTGAAATGTGTCTTGAACATTAGTAGGAGCATTGCTTTGAAAAAATTAATTGGAAATGGAAGTGGAGTGGGATGGGGAGAAAACTCTAATGGTATAAGCTTTAATGGTATTGAGGACGTTGTAGAGGACTTGATAAGAGAATAAGGTTGATTGATTTTGAGAGGTAGTTGTGTAATTTGACTTGGTAATGTTGTAGATGTCTTGAGAGGAGGAGGTGCTATATTGATTTTGAGAGGCGGTTTCTTAGGAGGTGCTTGAATTTCTGTAGAATGACCATTAGAAGTGATGGCATGATGCTCATTAGACATAGACGAATTAGATTTAGGAGCCCATTGAGATGTAGTGTTTGAAGATGGGTATACAACAGAATGTTGTGTAGTGAATGAGATAAATCCCTGATGCTCCAAATTTTTGATTCTTTGTTGTAATGAGTAGAAATCATTGTCATTATGTCTATTGATTCGATGATAATTGCAATATGGGAAATGTTGATATTTTTCTAGCTGATAAGGAGGATAGTAATGAGTAGGTGGTAAAGTGATCAATTGATGATTAAGGAGATCGGTAATAATATCATGTTTCTTAGTGTTGTGATCAAAGGTGAGAGCATTTGGTAATTGTATGAATTGAGGCTCACGATACGAGTAGATGTAGTAGACATAGAATGAAGATGGGATGTAGAGGGGAACAAACATGATCTTGAGAAGTGTCCTTAAGATATTGGATTTAAGATTTGAGAGATGTAATCATGGATTCCATAGCCTTAAAATTTTCTTGAAATAAAGAATGTAAAGATTGAGTTTACTCCAACATAGGTTGATTAGAAGGGGTGTCATGAAGACTAGGGTCATCAAATAAACAAACAAAAATAGCACTTACTTGATGCGAGGCGTATCTTGGGGAAGGTACATGGTGTCTAGGACCTTTTTGAGAAAAACTTGGCAATTTAGATGCATTTCAAGTAAATCATAAAATGAAATTTGAGGATCCATGATAAAAAAATATGATATGCAAAAGAAGGATCCAAATACAAATCACGAGTCGGAGTTCACCAAAATGATTTTTCTAATATGTAAATAATAATAGCCTAATCTAATGCAAGTTTGCAGTAAATAAAGAATAAATAAATAAATAAAGGAAATAACCCAAGTAAGCTAAGTAATGAAATGTAGAAACCCTAATATGAAAAAAGGGTTAGAAGAGCCTTATCTTATTCATAGAGGTCGCAGGAATGTGTCACGGTGGAGATCGGTTGAACAGGAATGGGAGACCGTCACACATGAGCCTAAGAAAATGTAGATATGAGTGATTTGGTTGGATTGGGCAGCCTATAAAAGGGATTGGGGTGCATAGGGCACCCTAGTATGCAATCTAGAGCCCTGAGTGCATGCGGGAAGTCCAAAAACCAATTTCATAGAGTCATCGATGGTGAAAATCCTTCGCTACTTTTTACATGTATGTCACACTTAAATTATTGATGTTTCTATAAAGCGTAATAAAGGAATCACCTGCAAAACCACAGATAAAGCATCAAAAACCTAAAATGAAATATGCATATAAAGGCATCAGACTGTCCTCAGATGGAACAATGGTGGTCTTACAACTGAGCATTTCACTACATCTCAGACCCAATGTAGTTTTGTGTGTGTGTGAGGAATTATGCCCTAGGTTTCTCTTGTGCATGCCACACTTGAAGTAGTGAGAAAGTAGTTAGATGTATAATGTAAATAATGTGTGCATGGAATATAATAAACTCCCCTCCTATGAAGTGTGATGTAGAATAACCAGACTTTGTCCCTTGTGATGGAGCTAGATGGATGCAAATGAAGCTATAAATGCCTTGATGGATGCAACCTTATGTGGTGATAAGTAATTCTTAGTGCTTGGTCCCTTACTATGATCACATAACGTTATATTTATATGATTCCTTCACTTGAATTTCTTAATTAACCTTGAAAAGGATGACTACCGAAAAGATAAGATGCTTAAACGGCTAGAAAGGAACGAAAAAGTGTGAGAAATTTACAAAGAGAAGAGGAGCACCAAGAGGGTATGAGGGCACCTAGCACGACGTCTTGGCTATGCACCCAATTCGAAAGGGTAAAATTGAAGTATGAAAAGAAAAATTGGGTCAATAAAGGTGTAAGACCGAAAGTAGAAATAGAAAGCAACAAAATATGGCCAAAGACATGGGTCAATTATTACTTTTCATAATTATGAACCATGTCGATAGTAGTATGTGATCTAGACTATATAATTACCCATAGTGTGTTATTTTGTGTCTACAATTCACTTGAAATTCAATTTAGTCTTAGAAGAGTGCAATTGTAATCTTATAGATCTTAATACCAAGTAAAGGAGTTTGAAAGGTCATGTTTATATGTCTTGGTGATGTATAAATGATATTAAAGATCCTAATACTTAATTTAAATATAATATCATCCTAAAATCACCTATAACAATGCTAAGACACATCCAAACCATGATAGGTATGAGAAGAAGTCCAAAATAACATATTTTTTCCTTTTCAAAGGAGGTTGAGAAGATTATGGTAAAGAGTATCAAAGATAGAATAATTTTAAGTAGAAGAGTATAATATCCACATGAGGAAGAAGGAAATAAAGTTATTAAAAGATCAATAAAATAGAGAGAGAGAGATAGGGGGAGGGAGTACTTCATAGAACTCTTAGAGAGTTTGAGGATTTTCAACCATGTCTAGGCTTTTGTATATATGAAGGATATGTACATAAACTATGTTGAAGTGTGGAATGAATGAATATATCTATAGATATAATTTCAGAGTATTGTAAGTGTGTGGTTGATTCTTAATTATGATTCGTGTATGAATTTTCCTGTCAAACAAAGGAAAATGAGAATACAAGCATAGTTTGGCTCAAAAATGAATTGAAGAAACATATTTTTATAATATCCACCTATGTATGAATTCTATTTTAATGTATTTTATAATTATTCTTAATTTGGCATGTTTTTCTCAATTATTTGCATGATAGTTTGAAAGATTCGATCAATCCTTGTCCTAAACCGAGCTTTGAGCATAGTTTTCAAAACAAAGCTTATAGTTGGAAAATATCTAGGTATAATCACTTCATGATCCTCAAAGAAGAAAGTTGTATGGCATCCATACAAAGCTATAGGATTTTATCATAGACCTTGAAGAGAAACATTTCTCATTATATACTCATTTTTCCCTCTTAGGCTATCGAAACACTAGATGAGGGATAAAACATTCATTAAGTCATAAAAATGTTTTTTTCCTCGTGGAATAAGCTCAAATTTTGTGTGTAGCATCTATAGAGAGGATAAAAGGTATAAAAAAATATGAACTTGATCGGTTGTGTTTGGAAGGTTTTATCTTCAAAACTCAGGAAAGTCTTTGTTTATCATACACAACAAACTAGTAAATTGTATTTTCCTAGAGATCTATGCATTTTGAGAAGCTATTTTCAACTGAATAAGCAAATAGGATGTCAAAAATACCAATAGGTAAAAAAAGGGCTTTTCAAGTGCCCTAAAATTGAAGTTATGAAGTTTTTTCATGTGCTTCCGGTGATAGAACCCTAATTAAGTCTCAAGTATTTTAACTATTAGGAAGTTTTAGCCCATTAGTATCACTCAAATTGGATCCATAGAGTGTTTATAACATGTTGAAATAAATTTTAGGGTTTAGGAAGAGATTCACACATGTGGAGTGCTCATTAATGAAATAGCAAGACAGTTTGAGAGCTGAAAAGAGACCTAATTGGAAATGTCTTAAGGAAAAATGGGCAAGTTTATGAGATCAACACCCCTAGGAATATTCATAAACAATATATTTTTCCAAATGGGTATCTATAATGCTTGAAATTTTGTTTAGATGGTGTCTAATATGAAATTTATCCTCAAAATTTAGTGTTTGAAGGGTTAGAGGCCTAGAGGGCTAATAAAGGTAATTTTTGTTACACGAGAGAAGTGTTTAAGAAAAGTACTTTCTTGTGAGTTCATTTGTGTTTTTAAAAGGTATTAAAACCTTTAATAACTTGTGAGTTTATTGAAAATCATTGAACCCCTTTTTTTGAAATATTATCATCATATGGAGTACTATTGTCAATTGGTAATAATATATGTAAGAAAGTGTAAGGATAATATAAGTAAACAAATATCTTAGAGTAGGATGTAAGAGGTTGGAAACACTAGACAAAGGTCCAAGATCACCATTTCTTTCCAAAGTTGTCAAGATTTCATATCTTTTCAAAATGTTGTCAAGAGGTTATTGTATCTTGTTATAAGCTCTTAAAAATATGTAGAATGATAGCATGACCATGTGTGGAATGGATCCGATATGATACTGAGATCTGTTATTTTTCAATATTGATATGAATTAAAAGGATTGGTGCATCAAAATGTTGTGTTTATTTTAGCAAGAGTCCATTTTAAAAAAAATAGTGTCAAAAAGTAAATTACCAAATTTGAGTATCTACAAGTTGAAGGTGTAAGGAAAAAAATTGAATTCAACCAAAAATTTCCATTTAAGGATACTATGGCTAAAGGTGTAAGAAACAAATCCAAATTCAAAAATAATTCCCATGCAAGGATATAATGGCCGAAGGTGTAATAAAATGATTTTTTTCAAAAACTTAAACAAGATCAATCGTGTAAGGCTATAGTGGTTGAAGGTGTAAGGAAATAATTTCTAAAAAAATAAAACAATATCATCCATTTAACGCTATAGTGGCTGATGGCATAAGAAATGAAATTTAAAAATAAAAAATAAAAGTAAACACCACCCTATTAATGCACAATTAGGTTTTGTAGATTTCATGGGCTTGTTTACAACTTTATTTTGTATCGCCTTTCCTTTATAATGTGGTTTTTGTTTACTTTCTATTAATTTTCCCACCACATGTAAAGGAGAAACTAGATCAAATAGAGGAAAGGTTTCACTTGGTATGAGAGAGAATAAGATCTATAAAAGAGAAGGGTTACTTATGAACAAGGATGCACACCAAATGAAACGGGGGTAAATATATCTTCGTGTATATCACACAAAAAAACTTTAGAATAGATTTGTTTATTATTTTCCATGTATTACGATAAAATAGGTTTGTAAGAAGATTATTTATATTAAGGAAACTTTTTAATCTACTTCTTCCAAAGAATAACAGTGATATGGAATGAGGGAGAAGTTGATTCAAGCTACTTCTACAACAAGTCAAATTACAATACATGTACTTTAATTTATTTTATAGGGTTAAAGATAGGAAAGAAAATTTTAATTTCTCCTACCAATATAATTTATAGCATAATCTTCACACCATTTCTAGTAACCTTTAGACTTCCTAAAACATCACATGCTTTGATACCATGTCATAACAATTAAAGGGTCATAGAATTGATGTAATCAAGGAATTATATAGGTTGAATTATTAACTTGTAAATAAACAATTAAGTTTGAATATAAACAATAAAATACAATATGAGTTTAAATAAAAATAGAAAACAAAATAAACACATATTTATGTGGTGAAAACCCTTTCAAGTAAAAAACCTCAATAGAAGCACCATTTATATTTATTAATAATATATAAGAGGAACATACAACTAGTATGTATTATAGAATATGAGAACCCAATATATCTTCTTCTCATTTATCCTTTACACATATGAATATCTCTCATGTATGTCTCAATGTAATAAATTATATCTCCAATGTAAATACTTACTAAGAGTAAGTGTGTTTATATAGACGAATAATTGGTCGCACTTGTTGAGGCCATACTGTACCATCTTTTTTAAAAAACATATGTAAGTGGTATATATCAATAAAAAATTTAATTCAACTCTTATCAGGGTCAATATAAGTGAATCCCTTATTGAGGTCAACATAAATTAATCCACTTGCCAAAGACACCCTCTAATTACCTCTTATGATCACCCCTTGGATGCAATGATTGGAATAGTTGATCATGCACTATCCTCTACTCCACTCATCACCTTTGATGACTCTGATATCGATGCTAAGATTATTTTTGATACATATTTTATTTCTATTTCTACTAATCACAAACCCATACATGGAGTTTTAATCAAGTGCACACTACGAAAAATGTTTTTCTCTCATGACTATTCAAGACCTCAAATACCTCCGCATTACTCTACCCATTACTATTGATTTTGGTATTCCTATGTACAATCTTTCCCTTCACACAAATCCTTAATACCTCCGCATTACTCTACCCATTACTATTGGTCCTCTTACTACATCAATTTCATTTTTGGTTACATCTACTCTCGCCTTCTAGTTCTAGTAGTAAGGTCTCCCTTGGATATGTATTCTTAGGTTCATTACCTTGGTCATACACCAATGTGTTAAGTTCATCCACAACCAAAATTTCATCAACATTATAGGCATTCGTTCTTAGGTTACCCCTCCTAGTGTGCCTATTATTTCTTCTCGCAGTCATTCCTCTTGGTCCCACTACAAACAAGTATTTGGTCGTGCCCAATGTCTTGAATTCTTCTATGTTACTTACTAAGACAATACTCTTGCACTCTAGCTACAATTCTATGGATTCTTCTAAACCTCTTGTTACACACACTTCCTCTCCTAGTTTTGATCCTCTTAGGTATATTAATAGGACTTCCATTACATGAATCTATGCCTCTTCTTAGGGTGTTGCCATCGCAAAATATTTTTCTCATCATGCTCATTCCCCTAGAGTTTTACTTTGGTACTCTAGTGCATATACTACCCCAATATCTTCTCCCTAACCTCCTAGTGTCCTTCACACTCATTCCTCTAGCCCGCCACATTGGCACACCGCTATGTCCATCCTAGTGTTAATCCTTATTTGGAGCATGTGATTACAACAATCCCGCTAGCATTTGTATCTTCACTAAAGCCTAGATCTCCATATTCTCGTGGCATATTCTTTGCCTTCTCAAAAGGTTATCATTATTTATCTCTTTTTATACTCACATCTTTTATACATATCTATGCATTGTGATAGTAAAAAAATTCAAATATTTGCAAAAATAAAAAATTAGAACTTGATAATTTTAATTGAGTTGTTATCACTTTATATTACATGTGTTGATTTTCACTTTGGTTTAATAGATAACATGCTTTATCTCATTACACACGTGTTTAGTTGGTATATTGAGTTGGATGAAGGACACATAGATTGGTACATTCTTAGGATCACTCACGTATCATTGCATTCTCATCACTTAGTTGAAATCTCTCCACATTCTACTGGTGTTATTGTCCTAATACAATTTAGTTGCACTTCCTCATTTATACTAAATTATATGTAATATACATTTTCTACTTTTCAAACTAACAAGACTAACATATGTGTCTTATGAAGTGTCGACATATCTTGTTTCATATTTCTCACCTATGTTGGTTACTACATCATATTATCATGTTTTGACATATTGGTTTCATGTATACATGTTTTTGTGTCTGTGTGTTCTGCTTGATTGTTTTCCTTACTTATAGAATATGCTCCTTTATTGTATTATGACATTGTGGGTGTCCCATGCTTGTGGAATCTCTAGACACAAAAACATGCACTTGGTTACATTTATAGGTCCTAAAATCATGCTAGCATTTACATGGTTCCTAATAAATAAAACGAGTGGTTGACAACTATCTTTGGTCTCTTATCTTTGTCTCTTGCTTTCTATTTAGTCTTGCACACCCTACACCTAGTCGAACTTAACTAATTTATCTTTTATGGCTTTAGACACTAGGTCCTAGCTAGGACAGAAGTTCCCATGTGCTCCTGAACCCTCCAGGCACCCATGACCCTTTTCTTCCTCACTCACTCTTTTTGGGTATCTTTTTCCCTTATGAATCATCCTTCCAGGTTGTCAATTGTGAAATTCAAACAAAGAAATCATATAAATAAATAATTTTGTGTTCAAAATGAGGGACCCAACACTAAGCATTAATATCATCACCTAATCTTACATTCAAAAGGCACCTAAATCACTCCAAGGAATTCATCTAGCATCCATTCAAAGGGACAAGGGCTGCATACTCTGCATACACAACATAGGAAGGGGAATTTCATTCTATTCCATCCACACATTCTACTACATTGCTACATTCTAGCTATATCCCGCTATCAAGTGTAACTTGCACAAGGGCATCCTAGGGCACAATTTCTACACACACTCACAAGAAATACATGGATTCTGAGATGTAGTGCAATGTTTGGTCGTAAGTTCACTCTCGGGGTGACTATTGGGGTTAGTCCGACTCCCCATTCTACATTTTCCTTTTTAGGTTTGATGTGGTTTGTGGGCTTATGCAAGTGAACATATATTTTGTAGGTTACATGTACCTTTAGTTATCATAGTATAACTACGACATGATCAAAAGGGAACAAAATTGAATGCCCTATGACACACCGTAAAGTAGATACTAATCTCCAATGTGGTCACCAATGCCCAGAAGTAGTCTCTAGCAGCTAGGTGCCCTTATCCTATCTCAGACGCCCATGTCCAACATCATTCTTGCATTTTAGAATTTACAGTGAGTAGTAATAACATTCTTCTCCATCTGTTCATCACTTATCTCTACTCGGATCGATTACCTAACTACGCCAAAATTAGCTAAGTCTTCTTATCTCATCTCTTACTCGGGTTTCATATTCTAAATCTTAGCTTTCTTGTGTCATTACTATATTTCATTATTTATACATCACTTACTCTATAATACTTAGATTTAATTCAAATTAAATTAAATCATTTGGTGAACCCAATGCTCAAATCACACCTTCCCTCTAGGGGTTTAATTTTACACCTTTCACCTATAGTGGTCGTTTTGGTTCCTTTGAGTACATTGAGCTTCCTCCCTCTATTCATAAGTCCTCTAATTCAATGGATGAATCTGATAACCCCTTTGCTAACTTGCGGTATGTTCTATAGAAAACATTGAAACCTATGATAGTGAAAAATCCTACGATGAGGACACTAATGTTGATCAATAATAATTATACAAGCTCACTAATTTCATAAAAGATTTGTGCACCAACCATTTGCATGTTCTTAATTCTTTACTTTCTACCAAACACTCTCGAAATGATGATTTTGTGCCTCTTATAGGTTCTTCTTCGATTTCATGGCCTCCACCCAACCCCTTAACATTCCTACTTCTACCACTCCCCTCCTTCATCCCAATGCTTCTAATACACAACTTGGTTCCTCTTCCAACACCCATGACCTAGCTTCTTTATATCAGGATCTGAAAATTCAAATCCATCAACTACAAAATGCTACTTCACATTCCTCTCCATCTCTTAATTCCTCCTTCAAACTACTTTTGCACCACCATTTTTTCTTATACACTTCCTCCTAACTTCGTCACCCCTAAGTTTCCCACCTTCAATGGCCATGGTGACCCTTAAGAGCACCTACCATGTTTTCATGTGGCATGCCTCAATTATGTGGATGATCATACATTTCTAGCTAAGATATTTCCAAGGAGTATTCAATATTGGGTGTGTTGGTTTTATGATCTACCCGTTTATTCAAGAAAAATTATTTTACACATCTAGTGACTCTTTTCTAGCTCACTTTTCAATCAATATCAACACCAAGGTCTTTTATGCACAACTTGCTCAAATAAAACAAAGATCTAACGAGCATCTAGCTTAACTATGTGTTCATTATAATAATAACCTAGCTAAGATGACCAATGTATTTGTTAGTTCAATTGTAAGATCTTATTGTTCAAAGCCTCTTACCATGATATCAACAGAGTGTTATGTTTGAGACATCTCTTTCTGTTGATAAATTATGGCATATGCTTAAAATGTGTGAGATCAAACTCCTCTCTATGGGAAAACTCAAATACTAAGATACTTCATCATCTTCTAGTAGATTTCAATATAAATCAACATTCAAGTCATCTCGTAAGCCCACTAAAGAAAAGGAAATTGTTAATGTCATCTCTCCTCCTTAAAATATTTAATGAAAACCTCCAAAGTGTACTTTCACCAAGTTACCATATGAACCTTTGTTTATATTTCCTCAAACAACTCGTCGAAAGAAATATAATTACTCTTCCACCACTGAATTAATGTCAAACCATCTTACCCCGTAGCTATAATTATGATGAAAATGCTAAATGTGAATGTCATCAATACATTGGGCATTTTATCGACCACGGTTTCAAACTCAGGCATCTCATTGAAGATCTTATTGACAATAATTCACTTGAGCTCCATGAGCCATCTTCTTCTACGCCATTCAATAATAATAAAAAGCTAAAAAAATTTAACGACCCTTTGCCTAAGCATAACACAAAAGATCCTAATTCTTCTACTAATCATACATATCAAGTTGTTCCCCTCCTTCATTCAGGCCCCTTGACTTCCTTGTCACTTTTTTTTGTTGTATCAACACCAGCCATCTCATTTTTAGACCATGATTATCATGTTATATTTACTTATGATTCATTACACATCAATGCTTCTAGCGTCCATATCCTATCAATAACACCATGATCTATCTAGTGGCTCCTATTACTTGTGTGCTAAATTACATTTCTTATCACTATCAAATGTCTAATCTCTAATTTCACATATCCAGTTCTTAATTCTTTTGGCTATATCAGACTACTGTTATAGTTGGGCCTCTTACCATGTTTGTGTCATTCGATGTGGCATCTTCAATTAAAGGTTGTGACATGTTCTTAGGTCTTCCTTGGCTCCGCATCACTCAAGCTATTCCCTCTATGAATCATTTGTATCTTAATTTCATGAACACAATAAAAAAAGTTATCACTATTAAAGGTGTTCCACCATGCACACCATTGTCTAAACCTCATCTTGATGATATCCTTCCACCAACTACAACATCTAGGCCTGCTGGGGCCTCTCACATTTAAGGCACACTCTGCACCTAGTTCTCCTATTCACACACGACCCACTTCATGATCTTTTCGTCCTCATCGACATAAGTTCCCTACTCGAGTAGCACATCCACATAACTGGTCACTACCTCCTTCACTACATAGATATCCATCACATGTATGTCATTCCTCTCATACTCCATCGATCTTAGAGCATCGTCACATGCCTTTATCTCCTTGGATATCGGTGGAGGGCCCTTTCCCTTCACTATCATTGGATAGCCTTCTATCCTCCTCACACTTGGGGGATCACACTTTCTCCCCCTCCTAGCATCATCATTTTTCTATAGTATCTAATATCACGCTCTATGTTTCACACTTAGTATTTTTCAATACTCTTACACATTTTGATACACACCTTGTATTGTCATTACCCTATGACGCACTCTAGTTCCATGGTTCATACTCGACTACTGAGGGTCTAAATTTGAAATGAACCTCATGAAATTAACTTTTCATGCTCTATGCTTCATGATCTATCTTTCTAGCACACATTTTCAAACCATTACCCCGATGACACACTCTTGTTTTATGGTTCATTATTTATTTTTAGGGTACCTATAAATGAACCTCATCTCATGCACATTTGTTAGGGGAACAATGTTGTTTTCATTCTCAAACTTTGCATACCATTCCATCACACTCATACATTACATCTACATATCTTGGTTGCATCTACTCTTGCTAGCTTATTCTATTTAAATGTCATAATTTGTCTTTCATGCTACATGGATTCTTAGTATGTCATTATCATTCTATATATACACATGCACGTTCACTTGGTATTTTGTAGTGAATGTAGATATCTTATAGGTTCTTACATGTTACAATGATTCTTGGCACTATACTTTTTACCATTACCACCAAGGCTCTTAGGGAATCTAGATTACTACCCTCACACATTACAGTGCTATTATTTCATTATTTACTACTAATTTCTAGCACATCACTTTCCACCGATACATACCTTCCTTGACATACTATTTATATTTCTAACATGCTAACGTGAAGTGCTTTGTGTGTAACATTTACCTTGTAGGACTACATGCCACCATGGTTGTCGATAAATGTTATTTTCCATTGTATAGTATTGTTTACGGGTTATGCCCTATGTCTTGTTTAAACACTCTTTGTATATTTTTGGAAGCTTTGGCCCTAATTGTCTTGTGACATTGTGAGCGATGTCCTAGGTTTGAAACCCAATTTTGTATTATAATTTGCTTACAAACTTTCTTGATTACATTGTATTCTATTACATGTATTCTACTTTTACTCCTAACACATTTTATTAGTGACTTTATTTGCATGTGTCTTGGTTTCTACCATGCACATCCCCTACCCCCTGTTGGGATACAAAAGATAACACACCATTAGGTCCTCTATTGTGGACGGTATTATCTTCTGAGCGTTGCATGCACCCCAAACGAGGGGGCATACATTGGGTGAACAAAACACCCCTATATCAATTTAGAGATACAACACTTGTACAATACAATATAGAAGCATAACAAGAACATAGTTAAATAATGACACAAAACCTGACTTGTGTCCTTAGCACAACATAGACACTAGCACCCAAACTCAGATAGTAGCACCTAGGCTCCTGTGTCCTCCCCTAGGTGCTAATGTCCTAGGGGCACATACATTCATCTTATTAGATCAACACAGTTCACATAAGCCTTCATAGTAGTTTCATAGTTATATGCATATAATCTCTTACAATCCATTTCAATCGGAACAATCGACAATTGGAAATAATTTGGGACAACATGAACAAATCAGGGATGTACCATCTACAGTGGTGCTTATCGGGTAGAGTCATGGAAGGAGAGTAACACTAGACCTCTCTCCCCAAAACTTTCTCTTTGGCATGAGATCACCCAAAAAACTCACACTTGGTGTGAGATCACCCAATATAATTTCTCTTCACATCATTTCAAGACACATTTCTACCCTTGAAATTCTTTTACATTAGGTGCACACTTTCCTTTACTAATACTTTTACACCTTTTAGATAATTTTCTCAATTTTTTCATATACAGGACTTTGACTACTATTTTTCTCTTCTTTTTTAGGTCCATCCTTGATATGGAACAAGAAAAAACTTACAATAGTAACAACAAGTACAACAGTACAAGCCACACATACACTTCACCCACTTTCCTTTCCTAGTCTCCACACTTCACCATAGTTCACTTGTCAAATCAGCACACTATTCACCACACATTCTATAGGATTGTAAGGTACACATCTCTTATCTACTTTATGTTATCGAGTATTCACTCAACAACATAAATTGGGGGAAAATGTAGACACAAAATCACACACATGTGTACATTTTTATGTCATGTTATCCATTTTGACCACAGGGAAAGATGGAGAGTAGGGTGTGACTAGACTGAGCACCGGATAGGGGACCTAAAAGGTGAATTTAAGGTTGCATGCAACATTTAGGGATTTTGGGAGCTATCTTAGTGTTTTGGAAGTGTTGGGATCATAAGAGGTTTTTTTCCTCTTCTAGGTTTTAAACCTAGAGATCAACTTGAAAAAGAAGGAAGGCGGGCCCTGAGGGCCCACATCCGTCAAATGGGTGGACAATGGAAAAAGTGAAAAAATGGCTTCCGGAACTCCATTACACTCCCCTAGCCTCCTGGTCCTAAAAAATTCATCAAGAATCCAAAAATGCCAAAAATGAAAAGAAGCAATGAACAGGGCTATTGAGCTAGGAAATAGCTCTTGAGCCGGTGGAGTCACGAGGTATCAAAGTAGTGTGGTGAGGGATCGAGTTTAACAACAAAAATTGAAATGGAAAATGCTGGGACATGGCGATTATGAGGTTTGGGTGGGCTTGACAAATTTGCATCGTGGGTTGAATAAAAAGAGCTGCGGGAATGAAGAGCTAGCTTTACGGAGGGATCGAGCTCACCGAGCTCATTGGTGGAACATCGTGGGTGGTGTAGGAAGGGATGTTGCACAACAATCTCATCACGGTGAGCTATGTGTCGAGGTAGCCAGTGTATATTGGGGCCAATCTCCCAAGCTTGGAAACATAGAGGCATTGGTGGGTGATGCAAGTCAAGTCCAAGTAAGCATTGTGGGGGACTAGCGAAGGGGTCGATGGCTGGCAAGTGGAGAAGAAAAATAGGGCCGAGTCGGCCATGATCGAGGTGAATTGAGAATTGGTTGGGTTGGTGTTAGGGTTCAAATCAATGGCGAGGTACTCATGATAAGGAGCTCATTTGGAAAGAATGGTGGAGAATTGGGGTAGAAGGCCTATGTATAACAAGGACTCGGTGAGATGTTAAAGACATGACATGTTGCAAGAAAGGGTCGAGCTTAACCATATGTAGATCATTGAGCCACAATGATGATGAATCGATGGGTCGAGAAGAGATGGAGTCACCTGGTTCAACAAGCCGAGTTCACATAGAGTCAAGTCGCCCATAATGAAAATATGCATTGTTCTTGGAAGCATTACTTCAAGTAATGCCTCCCTATTCAATATAAAAGAAGAAAAAAACATCCAAATCACCGCAATAAATGAGCAAGTCAAGAATGAGTTGTGCAGCGATTGGGGTAACTTCAATTTGAAAGGAAAAATTAAGCGAAACAAAATATAATGTGTTCACCGCATGGCACGGAGAGTTGTGTCAAACAAAGGGGTTCCGACTTTGCAAGTAAAGGGCCCGGGTTCAACGAAAGTAAAGTAACTCGAAATCAATGTAATGAAAGGGCCAAGTTACCTCAGTGTTAAGTATTGAAATGAGGGGCTAAGTCTTGGCGAGGGGCTCATCCGCTATGGCGAGTAGGCGCAAATGCAAATGTCAACACAAAAGAGGTAATCAAGTCAAAGCCCGAGTTTGGAAATTACAATGCAAAGAGGTAAATTGGATGACTTAGACTTATAGGGTGGTGAGTTTTTCGCACAAGTTCACCGATAAAAAATCATATGTAATTTCCAATCTCGATAAAGGGCAAGTTAAAAGGTGTACTAAGTAGCAATTTGGGTGATGAAGACTTCACATTGCAAAATACCGTAAGGAAGCAAAATTAAACCAAAACATCGCACAAAGAAATGATGCAAACCGTAAAACCATGAAAAGTGGTATTTTTGGGGATTATGACTTGAGCTCGGTGGATTTTGATGTAGAAGCAATGGAGATCACCACTGCAAAGGCAATTGTCGAGCCATGCACGAGCCGTCGATTGAGTTGTTCATAGATCCATGTACTTAAGATGCCAGCTGAATTGAAGAGTGAGTTAGCCCATATCTCATGCAATAAGTAATGTAACCCCTATTTTCAAAAATGAAATGCTAAAGAAAATTTGAAATAATCGATGAATAACAAATACTTTACTTCCCTAAAACATAAGAAGAGTAAAGCATTGTCTGAAAGCCGCAAAAGGGAAAATGGTGAAGTAAAGTAATTGGTGAATTGAGATTAATTTAATTCTCAAAATAAGAAAAGTAAATTAGATTGATAAGTTCTGATGAATGGGGCAGTAATTGGAGGTCGGATTCCCACAAGTAAAGAGAAGTTGTAGTAATGGCCCCTAATTTTCTGTAGAACTTTAAAACTTCAAAATGCCATAACTTTCAGCTGGGAGCTCCGTTTCACACAAACTTGGACTTTTTGGAAAGGTCTCAGATCCATTTACATAATTGAATATTAATATTTTATATTTGGTGAGGGAAAAAGTTGAAAAATGGAATTAATTCTGTTGTACTTTCATGCGCAAAGGACATTCATCTACCACCATTAATGGAACATGGAGGAAATTTATTGTCCCATAAGAAAGAGTACAACAGGGATGGGTTGTGCATGTGCCTCATGATGTTTTAATTAAAATTTTAACTTGGTAGGTGGGGAATGCATGTATTCAAGAACTTCCATTTTCTCTCTCCTCTCCAATTTCTCCTATAAATTGTAAAGCCCCTTTCATTTGAAGGGGGTTCTCAACTTACCAAAACTCTGCCAAAATTTATCTAGGAACAAGATAATGTGTTACATGCCTTCATTTTGGACATCTTACATGATGAATCTTGTATTTCTCTTACAATTAAATGAATTGTGTATATCAATGAAGCAAAGTGGATTTGAGTCTTGTGGATGTTTTCTTCCCTTGCTTGTATCTATTGTTTCCACTTACCTCTTCATTTTACTTGCAGCTGTATTGTGCCAATTTTAATTATCTTGTAGGTTTCATTATTTTTGTGCTTTCATGGAGATGTTGTTGTTGACTATGGTGATTTTTCCACCCTCTTTGCACTTCATTTTCTATCATTTCCACACATTTAAGAGATTCCCTACACCCCTTTTCTTGGTGCATCACCTCCTGTAGTTAGATTTCTTCATTTTCATGTTATTTCTCTCTCCCTGGTCCCTTGGAAGTTATAGGCTAGAGATAGTTGATATATTTCCCTTCGTTAGAGGTAGCTATTGCATTAGTTTAGGAAGAGGAACCAATCTTCTATGGAGAATTTATTCAACTGTAAGGTCCCACACCTTGAAGAAATTCCATGTTACCCAATCACACTACTTTCCTTAACATGCTCACATGCTAAAAATGAGAGGGTACCATGATTTTTGATAAAAATTCTAACATGCCCAATGGGACAAATAAGAGGTCAAATATCAAGTGCTTCTCAAGTGTTCCATTGTAAAATATTTATTCTTGCTGAGTTGATGTGTTCTTGGCAAGAAGTTGCATTTTTGGGAGCTCACAACAAAAAGAAAAGTTGAAGTAATAGGAAGAAAAAGTAATGGGTGATTTCACTTAGCTTTATTGAAGTAGTTGCACCTCAGAACACCGATAAGAAGAAAAGGGAGTCAATTTGTCCAACTTACTCAAGTTAGAAGACTTAATTAGTTGCACCTTTAAGTTGTTGCATTAATTCAAATTGAAAGACTTAAGTAGTTGCACCTCTAAGTTACACTACTTTAAGTAAAGTCATTACTTCAAAGTGAAAGACTTAAGTAATTGTACTTCCAAACTCCACTACTTCAAGTTTTGTTATTCCAAGGTGCTATTACTCCAAGTCAAAAGAATTAAGTAATTAGTAGTCCAAACACCGATAAGAAGGAGAAGTAAGTGCTCTTCTAAATTCTAATAAGAGGAGAAAGTAAAGCAAGTTCAAAACACCGATGAAAGAAGAATCAAAGTGAAGTAATCAGGTTTCTAAACACCGATACAAAGAGAAATTAATAAGGGTTCAAAAGACTGATGAACTAAAGAAATTAAAGCAAGTTGAGAACTCAAATAAAAGCAACAAGAAGAAGCGAGTTGTGCTGCTTTACAAGTTGTTCCATTACTTCAAGTAAAGTTGATTACTCCAAGTGAAAGACTTACTTCAAGTTGAGATGAGTTCAAGACTTAAGTGATCCAAGTACATAAAACCCGAAACACATCTGACAACTCCAAGCAATAATATCTACTAGTTTCAGCAATAAGTGTCTCAGCCTATGAGAAGAATTCAAACAAGGTCAATAACAAGAGAAGAAGGTATTTTTGAATACTTGTAGCTCTCTCCAAGAAGAGGAAGAAGATGAAGAAGTGCCCAGAGGTCTCCATCTCCACCAAAGAGAACTTTTTGTACATCTCCCCTTGGTAGGCCCTTTCTCCAATCAAGCAGGGTTCTTAGATAAATCAAGATGGCACATCAACAACCACCACAAGGACCACGAACTACCTTTCAAAATTTCATGGGTAGCGGCCCACTTTCCCTCAATGCACAGAATTTGGTTCCAATGGCAACTTTAAGGAGCATTCCCTTCTTCAATGGAGAAAATCACACGACACCAATTGACCAAATTCAAGACATTGCAAATGTTTGTGCCATACATGAAATTACTGAGATGGATGTGGTAGTGAAACTCTTAGCTTATTCCTTCAAAGGAAAATCTTTGTAGTGGTTCAAAAGCTTAGGAGTAGGGACAATTAATTATTGGGATCAATTTTGTATAGATCGCTATGGCTAATTTGGAGAAAAGGGAGATAATCTACCCTATTGGAGCAATTGACTACAATCAAGAGAGCTCCAAATGAGCAAATGGCTGATTTCAATTTTAGATTCCAAAGAACATGGGATAGGATTTAATTTACGTAAAACCCACTTCTTTGAAGGTGCATTTCTCTACTTCTTGAAAGCTTTAAATTTTGACATAGCAATAATGATACAGTCTATGGGAAGAACAATGTTTTTCTGGAGCTTATGCCATAGCTATTAGAGAAGAGAAGCTTAATTCAAGTAGGAAAACTTGCACCTAGGCCACCTATGCCTCTCTATCCAGAAATGGGGAACCCTACAACTAGTCAAACACTTGAGTTGAACCCATTCCAGCCCCTAGGAATCAAAGCTCCAGTGAGGCCTCCACTTCTTCTAATACTCATAAGGAACTCCACAAGGTCATGAAACCACCGAAAAACTTAGGGAACAATTTGGTGAACCTTAAGAGGAAGCAGGCTCAAAATTCTAGGCCTTATCAACCTTTGTTCTAACCCAATAGGTCTCCATATAAGCCTAATAAACCTCCTAATCAATCTCCTAACAATAATAAAGGACAATCTCCCACTGTTAGACCATTCCAGCCTTATAATCCTAATACAACCTCATCATCTAGAGCTTTAGTTCCGATCTAGAACAATATGGCACAAGAGTATGAGTGGTTTTTTCCTTGTAATCAACCACACAATCAAGCAACATACTTCAATGGTGCACTTTGAATCAAGTGTTGATGGTGAAAACAGTTGGTGTGCCTCAAGAAGCAAGTGAAGAAGAAAATCAGCAAGTAGGCCACTCAAGAAACAATTCCGAGTGAGACAACACTTGTTAATTGGCAAGCAGAGGACTTCTGTCGGGATTAATCAATCTCCTTTCTAAGGAGTGGTAGCTAATACGAGGTCCAAAAAGAGGAACATAGAGGAAGGACAATCATCTAATCCAATTACTTCTCATCCTTCTATCACACTTAAGGGTGTTAATGATCCAAGTGCAGCCCCTAATGTGAAAAATCAACTCAAACCACCTTCTAGGCCAACTCGGGCACCAGTTAAGAGCTCATGTGCAAGAGAAATTTGTGCCAAGTAAGGGGTAATAGAAATAAATCCCATTTGAATAAAACATTATTGATCAAATGAATAATACTAATGTAAGCATTTCCATGTGAGAGTCATTGGAAATTCCGGGCCAACGATATTTTTCCAGAAACAATAGAAGGTGCTCACTATTACAGACTTAGTAAGAAGGAGTTTAAGGAGGTCAACAAAGTAAAAATATGAATCCTATGATAATAATGGTATAGCTTTGATACCAAATGATAGAATAGAATAAGATTGCAATGACCAAAGAGGGACGGAAGCCTCACAAATATTATTGATCATGAAATCAGATTACATAACAATGCAAGAGCTGTAATATTTATAGATATTAGACAGCCTCATATGGATAGACATGACACCCTATCAGGCACCAACTACGAGATGATAAGACCCATCTCACATGCACATGTAATTACTACTAATACCAATATTGAATGTTATCCAACATAACAATATTGAATGCAAGTCACTAGACTAGAGTGCACATGTTGCACATTATTAAATAAAAGACAATACAATAAAATGCAATAAATATACCTATGCTAAATTATGCTAACATTCCCCCATTAATTTTGCATAGTTTCCAATGAAGTGGAGAGGAACTCTCTGAACAGTGTGAATTTGTCACGTGCAAGTGACTTAGTGAAAACATTTGCCTTCTATTCAGCTGTAGGACAAAACTGGAGTTGTATGTTGTGCTTCAAGACATGCTCACGTATGAAATGAACCTGTACTTCAATATGCTTGGTTCTCTCATGAAATACTGGATTGTGAACAAGCTTCAGAACTCCTTCATTATCAACATATACTGGAGTAGATTTCTGTTGTGGTATACCAATTCCTTCCAGTATTTGGCGTAGCCATATTACTTCACAAACAGCTTCACCTGTAGCTTGATACTCTGCTTCTATAGAAGAGCAAGAAACAAAGTTATGTTTCTTGCTTCCCCATGATATCGGTCCAGATCCCATAAAGAATATGAATCCTGATGTTGACTTCATATCATCCATGTTTCCTGCATGATCTGAATCTGAATATCCTATCAAGAAGAAGTTGTCGTTCTTCTTGTACTCTAGACCAAGGTCAACTATACCCTTTAGATATCTCAGTATTCTCTTTGCTGCTTTCCAATGACATATTTTCAGTTCTTGCATGAAGCGTGATAAATAGCTGACTGCAAAGTTGATATCTGGTCTAGTATATGTCAGGTAAATGAGACTCCCGATCAACTACCGATAGAGAGTTGCATTCACCGGTGGTGATGGATCGGAATGAGATAACTGAAGTCTCACTTCCATAGGTGTAGCAATAGGAGTGCAGTCCATCATCTTGAATTTCTCGAGCGTTGTCTTGGTGTATTTCAACTATGACACAAAGATATGATTCTCTTTTTTCCATACTTCCAACCCAAGACAATAGTGCATGAGCCCGAGATCTGTCATGTCGAACGATCGATTAAAATCCTTCTTTGTTACATCGATCATCTTCACAGAACTACCTGTAATGACTAGATCATCGACATAAACAACCACAATGACAATCTCCCCCTTGCTTTTTTGAGGTAGAGATTGGGGTCATAAGGATTCCTTTCGAATCCATGACTTATGAGATGCTCATCAATTTTGATGTACCATGCCCGGGTGCCTGTTTTAGGCCATATAGAGATTTTATGAGTCTGCATACCATCATCTCTTTTCCTAGTATTACATAACCCTCTGGCTGAGTCATATAGACTTCTTACAAATCTCCATTAAGAAAGGCACTTTTCACATCCATTTGGTGGACTTTCCAACCAAATTGTGCAGCTAGAGCAAAGATCATCCTGATTGTCTTGATCTTGGTTGTGGGAGAAAATGTCTCCTCATAATCAATGCCTTCTTGTTGTGCATACCCCTTTGCTACAAGCCTTGCTTTATACTTGTCAATAGTCCCATCTGATTTTTACTTAGTCTTGAATATCCATCTGCATCCAATGGGTTTCTTCCCTGGTGGAAGGTCGACAAGTTGCCATGTGTTGTTCTTAATGACCGATCGATACTCAATCCATTGCATCTTTCCAAGATTTTGATTGTAGGGCTTCTTGAACTGTAGATGGCTCAACTGTTTCAACAACTCTGCTCATTATGGCATAATTGACCTCTTCACGAGCTTGACTACGAGTTCTAGGTCTAGGATTGGATGATATGCTAGGTGCTTCATCCAAATTTGCATCTCTTATTAATTGAGTATACCATTTAGGTAACTTCTTAGCTATTCCATTGGCTTATGGTGGATCCAAGTTTTCACCATCATCCAATTCATCATCTGTCATCTTCGGTGCAAACATCAAATTTTGCCTTCACAAGAGGTGTATTCTCGCATGTTTGTTGAGTCATTGAGTGGAGCATCTGCTTGGTTCTTCTCAAATAACTCAACATCCCTACTTGTGTATACTTTCTTTTCTTTTAGATCCCATAATCTGTAGCCAAGTGCTTCTTCACTGTATCCAATGAATATTAGTTTCTCATCTTTCATATCCAACTTATTCCTGTTCTTCTTGGGTATGTGCATGCTAGCTTTACACCCAAATACTCTTAGGTGTGTAATTGATGGTTTTCGATTTGACCATGCTTCTTGAGGTGTCACTCCTTCAAGAGCTACTGTGGGCACTCTGTTTAACAAATAGACTGCAGTTCTTGCAGCTTCTGCCCAAAATGTCTTTGTTAAACTTGAGTTGTCAATCATACATCGCACCATTTCCATGATAGTACGATTCCTTCTCTCAACTATACCATTCTGCTGTGGTGTGTGAGTAGGAGGCATTTGTCGATGAATCCCATGAGCTTCCAAGTAATTCTTGAACTCATTGCTTGTGAATTCCCCCCTCGATCTGAGCGGAGATTTTTGATCTTGCGACCAAATTCATTCTCAACAAGTGCTTTGAACTTCTGAAATGTCTCAAAGGCTTGACTCTTGTTTCTTAGACAATATATCCACATCTTTCTTGAGTAGTCATCAAAACAAAGCATGAAGTATTGACATCCAGAATGACTTGGTTGCATGGGCCCACAAAGATCGGTGTGCACCAAATCAAGCTTTCCCTTAGCTCTACATGTGTTCTTCTGGAAGGGTACTCTGTGTTGCTTTCCAGCTAGGTAATTGTGACACTTGTCAGTGTTGTGCTTGAGTGTAGGCAATCCTTTCACCATGTTACCCTTTTGAAGTGTTTGGAGATAGCCAAAACTGATGTGACCATATCTGCGATGCCATAGTTCTATAGATTGTGTGTCTTTGGCCACTAAAGCTTGATCATCCTTATGGACAAAATCAAGTTGGAACATGCGTCCCACATTGGAGGCTCTTACTACAATCTTGGAACCTCTTGACTTATCTCTTATCAAGCACACTTTTTCTCCATTATTACTGTCAAAATCCAGCTTCAAGTTGTGATCAAGGAGTTGACTAACTGATAGAAAATTCTTGGTCAACACAGGTACATATAATACATCTATGATTTTGCAGTCATGCTTTCCAAGAGGTAGTGAAATGCTTCCAATCCCCTTGACACTGTATGATGAGTCATCACCTAATGACACATGGTTCTTGTTAGGTGAGTCGGGTAGTGTGTAGAACCAATCCTTGTGTCCATTCATGAGTTGAGTTGCACCCGAGTCAACATACCAGATATCTTGTGTGGACTTGGTTTCTTCATCAAATTGAGAAGAATACATGTGGTGTCCTTCATCTAAATCATCCTCATGTTTGGCAATGTACCCTTGTTGTTTGGGTTTTCTTTGCCAATTACAATTTTTCTGCCCTTGATTATTGTTATTGTTGGACTTCCCTTGATTTGAATTGTTGTTACCCTGTTGGTTATTGGGTTTTGAATTGCTTGATGAACCCTTTTTGTAGGAATTGTATAAACAATATTTGATGTCATGTCCCCCTCTTTTGCAAATGGGACACTTCTTGGTGTTGTCTCGTTGACTTTGGTTTTGTTGGGACTTCTTGTGATTGGACTGAAATTTCCCCTTTCCTTTATGATTGGAAGATAGTGCTTGCTTATCTTCGTGATCTTTGTTGTTCATTGCCTCTTCTTGTTGGAGTAGATTGACCAAATTCTCAAAGGTGACCGTGTGTTCACTCATATTGATACTTGTCACAAAGATTCTATAGGAAGGAGAAAGTTCTCGCAACACAATTGGTATGAGGTCTTCATCACTTATCTCTTTTTCCAATGCCAATAGAGATGCCCTCAAAGTAGTAACTTGTCTCAAAAAAACTTCAACCTTCTCATTGTACTTGAACTTGAGAGTATGCAATTGTGATAGTAGGTTGAGGATGGCATTCTTGTTCTTTTCCTTATAGACTGTGCTCAACTTATCCCATGCATCCTTGGCCGATGTGGCATCTCTAATGTGGGGTTGCACATTGTCTGTTACACTAAACAAGATGATCAACTTGGCCTTTTGATTGGCCCTGTCAAATTGAACTTGTTGTCTTCCATCATCAAGTGATCTTGTTGTTTTTCCATCTACAACTGTCCATAGGTCTTCAAACTCAAGTAACATCTTGATCTTCGGTTTCCATACAACATAGTTGTCTCCTCTAAGTAGTTGTGAATCTGGCAAGAAGAAATTTGGTGCTTGTGCACCCATTTCTGCAATCTGAATTTCTGAAACTCTGAATTTCTGACAAAGGGTAAGGCTCTTATCACTCCAAGTTTATGGTCTCCCTCTCAATATACTATCAGCCGATATACCAAACCTTTCTATATACGCTCCCTTCTGATATACCCATCGGTACGTGGAAGAAGATCACCCTTTCAATATACCCGTCAGTACGGAAAGAGGTGTTAATGCACGTGAAAGAATTTAGTACGTGGTATGTAGACAGTACGGAGAGGGGTTTGTGCAAGCACAAACGGATGGGAGGGCTCAAATGTGTGTGTATTGTGTCCTTATTACTCCCCATCGATTTTATAGGGTTGATGCCTAGACGACATTTAGGCAGTTGTGTTAGGTGTTAAGTGCAGTAGTAGTTGCGATGGCATCACCCGTAAGCACTTCCCAGAGGCACCGTATATACCGAACGCTGCTATGAGATCAAAGATGTCGTGTGATAGAACCAAACATAAAATAAAAAATTTGCACTTTTTTTTCACCTTATGCACCAAGATTAGTACAAAATTCTCCAAAATTACATCAAAATGAAATTTTTGTGTCCCCCCTCTTTAAAAAAAGGGTCTCAATCACAAAATACACAATTTAGGCCAAAAATATTTTTACCCCGAATAGGTGTTTTTCCGCTAAATTTAGCGGTGGCTCTAAATGTGTTTGGTGAGCTTCTAAATTTGGAAATCTCCCAAAATTAAGTAATTTCTCCAAATTTTCCAAAAAAAAATAATTTAATAAAAAATATGGAGAGAGTGGGAATTGAACCGCTGCCCTGTTTGTTCCCAAGATCCAAACAAACAATCTGAATATTGTTTTCAACTTTTCTCACAAACCATGATCTATGTTGTTCTAAACTTTTGTGAAGCATCATACAATATTTTTCTTGAAACCCACAAAATTTTAGAAGAATTGGAATCTTAGTTTTTGAGATCTTACCAATTTACCAGCTAGATCTGATTTTTTTCTCGAAAAACTGATCCGACTTGTATAGACTTTTCATCACATGTAGAAGCTGAATCAAGATGATGTAAACTGAAAAGTTGTGCGTATCCTTCTTATCTTTCCAGAAAAAAAAACATCACATCAATCTGACATTCTATGAAAAATTTAGTTCCTTTTTTCTAAGAGCTCTGCTGGAATTTTGTTGTGGGATTGCTTGACCTTTGCTCCCGAATTCTTCACACCTCCACTTTCGAGATCTGATTTTTTTAAATCTGATCTTTTTTTCTTTTTCTTTTTAGATCTGCAATTTTTTTTCAAGATCTCTCTCCTTTTTTTTTAAGATCTCTTTTTTCACAAATCTTTTTTTTTTTTTTAGATCTGCAATTTTTTTCAAGATCTTTCTCCTTTTTTTTTAAAGATCTCCAAATCTGAAATATTCCACCAATATGTTGGATCAATTGGCTATGCCAATGACTAATAAAAAAATTACCTTCCAAATAAGTGGATAGGTCAAATTTTAGTTGAGGGATGCTTGGAAGGAATGGAGGCTACGGGATGCTTCAATGGCTCTCCTTTGATGCAGATCTTCTTCTCCAATGGATCCTCTCCAATAGTGCTCCTCTTCAATATTGCTTGGATAGAACCTGCTCTGATACTAAATGATAATAATGGTATAGCTTTGATACCAAATGATAGAATAGAATAATATTGCAATGAACAAAGAGGGACATAAGCCTCACAAATATTATTGATCATGAAATCAGATTACATAACAATACAATGCAAGAGCATAATATTTATGGATATTAGACAAATTTCATATGGATAGACATGACACCCTATCGGGCACCAACTACGAGATGATAAGAACCATCTCACATGCACATGTAATTACTACTAATACCAATATTGAATGTTATCCAACATAACAATATTGAATACAAGTCACTAGACTAGAGTGCACATGTTGCACATTATTAAATAAAAGACAATGCAATAAAAATACCTATGCTAAATTATGCTAACATCCTCCTCTATTCTATATATCTCTAATCATTGGAAACAATCTTGCACACAATTGCATGATTGATTCGGAGAAATTATCTCGAGTAATGTCTAAGAAAATAGCTTATAACTCAAGTATGAACCAGTGTTAAAAGGATTAGTGCAATTAGATGGGATAACAGTGGGAACATTTGGAGTAATCAAAGGGTCAAGTCTTACACTACAAGCATGCTTCAATGTCACGGTATTTTTAAGATGTATCGGTGATTCACTTGCCACCACTCTTTGCATTGTTCTTGTCAAGGGACTTCACGGCTAAAATTGGTGGATACTTATTAGGCTGATTGGTCATATATTTTCTTCTATACAAGGTATGGAGCTAAGGATACAATCAAATCTGAACCTATTACAAATTTTCACATTGATCCTCATGTGTCGAGCCTAATCAATGCAAATTTCTCATCTTTTGATAAAGAATATTTCCCAAGCACTCCAAAGACAAATAATAAGGTTGGAGGCATTCCAAAATTGACTCTTGATGAATGGGAAAACAAAAGGCATGGCTTCACCCATAAAAATAGATGGAGGGATATGAGTTGGGTATTTACTATATGCGTGAAGATAATCCACCTCTCCCTATCTTCACTAAATCGATGAAAATGATTATAATAAAGTATGGCATATATTCTTTGATGGCTCGAGGAGTAGGCAAGGTGCTAGAGGAGGAGAAATGCTTATGTCACCTCAAGGTATAAAATACTACTCATATTTCCATTTTCAGTTTTCTTGTTCAAATAACACAACTGAGTATGAAGCATTGATCCATAGATTGCATTGGGAAAGAAAGAGAGGTATTAAGAACTTGCAAGTCTTTGGAGATAATGAGTTGATTGTAAACCAAGTAAGAGGGTTGAATGCTGCTAAGAATGATCTCTAAAGGGCTATAAGAATAGGGTATGGGATATCATTGAAGACTTTGAAGCATTTAACATTGAGGTCATACCAAGGAAGAATAATGAGGTTGCAGACAAACTTACAGCAGTTGGAGCAACATTTGATGTTATTGACAGTATCAAGAGAGATCAAACTCAACCTCATATCGAGTGGTTATAAGGAAAAATATTCCAGATAATAATACAAGATGGAAAGTATTTGAAATTGATTAGTAGATCATAAATTTTCTTCAAGAAGAAGTTGAATTCTCATCTAGGAACCAAGACAAGTTAGAGAAGCACTATGGGGATCAAGTAGTGCAACTGAAGACAAACAAGTTGCCAAAAGGCCTAGTAACTTTGGAATCAATCTTCAATCCTAATGACTAATTTCAAAAAGAGAAGGAAAATATTTAGGTCAAAGGTGAAGATTCAGTGCCTATTTTAGTAGGATAGGGTAAAGTACTCTAAATTGGCGGGGTAAGTATTGATAAATAGAAATCTGATTTCATACGGGTTTGTAAAGAATTCCCATATGTCTTTGGTTGGATCTACAAGGACTCGAGATGATTCAATCCAAATTTGGAGCAACGTACTATTGAAATTTATTCCAAATCCAAACCTATTAGATAGAAACAAAGACCACTCAACCTCCATATTGAGCCTCTCATGAAGAAGGAATTAAACAAGCTCATTGAGACAAGCATTTTTTTTCGATCAAAAACTCAAATTGGGTTGCAAATCTAGTGCCGGTCGGAAAAGAAATGGAGAAATTATATTGTGTATGGATTTATGTGACTTGAATAGAGATTCTCTCAAAGATCATTATCTGCTCTCTTCTATGGAGCAGATCTTGCAAGTAGTAGCCAATTTAGAAATATCCTCTCTCCTAGATGGCTACTCGGGATACAATAAGATTATGGTGAAAGAAGATGATCAGTACAAAACCACTTTTACCACCAAGTGGGGCATATATGCTTACAAGAAAATTCCATTTAGGCTATCAAATGTTGGAGCTACTTTCTAAAGAGAAATGGATATGGTGTTCAAGGGGTGATAAACAAGATAGTTCTTGTGTACTTAGATGATATCATAGTATACTCCAAGAACGCAGTGACCACCTCTTCCATCTCATGAAAGTGTTCCAAAGATGCAAGAGATTCGAGTGTCTTTAAATCCGAAGAAGTGTATATTCTTAGCTCATGAAGGAAATCTCTTAGGAAACATCATGTCTAAAGAGGGATTGACTATTGATCTAGAAAGGGTTGAAGTTATCTATGCACTACCATTTCCAAGTCATAAGAAGGCTCTCTAAATATTCTTGGGGAGAATCAATTTTGTCAGAAGGTTTGTGCTATATTTTTCCACTCTTGTCAAGCCATTAAACAATGATGTTGAAGAAGAACCTTGCATTCAAGTGGATAACAAAAGGAAAGGAGAGTTTTGAAGCTATCAAATAGGCTATATCTCAAGCTCTAACTCTCATCAACTTGGATTTCTCCAAATACTTCATCTTATATGCCTTTGGGGGTTCAGATACAATCTTAGCTATCTTAGTGTAGCTGAATAAGGAAGGATCTCGAATATCCCATAGCTTTCTTCAATCAAAGCTTGGAAGACTATGAAGTGAGGTACTCCTTCATTTAGAAGCATGTCCTCACCATTGTTATAATAAGCTTGAAGAAGTTCAAACACTTGGTCTCAAACAAAAAAATTTAGTTGTTAGTGTCTCATATCGGGATCAAGTATTTTCTCCTAAACAAGGATTTGAATGATAAAAGAGTAGGCTAGATCACTCGTGTGATGGAGTATGATTTTGAAATCAAGGTGAAAATTTTGGTTTGTGGCAAAGGATTATGTGAGCAGTTAGCTTGAGCCAAATGATGATATAATTAATGAAGAGGAAGTTGTCCAAGTGCTGCAAAACAATCAATAATAACCAACTAATGATATGTCTAATCCATGTTGGACCCAAGATATGATGCATTACCTTCAAATGGTTCTATGTCCTCCGGATTGGAGCAAAGAAAAGAGGATATATTTCAAACTCCAATCCATTATGCCCTAATTGATGGTATCTTGTTCAAGAAGGACATGAATGGAGTTCTCCTAAGGTGTGTCCCAACAAATTAGATTGAGAAAGTGCTACAAGAGTTCCATGATGGAGAATTTTGAGGTCATTTTGCTCCACGAGTAACAACTCTCAGGATCATGAAAATTGGTTACTATTGGTCTACATTGTTTAGTGACTGCTATGTATGGATTAAAAAGTGTAAAAAATGTGCATTCTTCACAGGAAAGGAGAAGCTAGCAGCATTACCACTTCATCCAATCTCAATTGATCAACCATTCATGCAATGGGGATTGGACTTCATTGGGGTCATCAATCCAAATTCAAGCCAAGGCCACAAGTGGATACTCACAACAATAGATTATTTCACCAAGTGGACCAAAGCAGTAGCACTCAAGGAGGTAAACGAGTCTAACATACTATATTTCTATGAGGGGATAGTAATCAGGTTTGGTGTAAGTTCCACTATCATATCAGATAATTCTCTATCATTTCTTGGCACAAAAATCATTGATTGGGCTATTAGGAATGGAATATACCTCAACACTTAATCTAAATAATACTCTCGGGGTAATGGGAAAGCAAATTCCATGAAAAATAACTTGTTGAGGATCATAAGAAGGATCATAGATGAACACCAGAGGACTTGTCACAAAAATCTCAAATCAGCCTTATGGGCTGATAGAATCATGCCCAAAAGATCAACAGACAACTCTCCATACAAGCTAGTTTACGTAAGGGAGGAAAATCTACCTATATCACTTGAGTTTTCAGCATTGGAGCATCTCAAGTAGATGGAGCTAGCTTATTTTGAACCTATGGAGGTCAGGTATGCAGAAATCATGGAGTTGGAAGAACTAAGAGAACATGCAATGCAAACCATGGAGAAAGATCAAGCACTAATCAAGAGGAGATTTGACAAGAAAGATAAAGCAAGAACATTCCAAGAAGGAGACTTGGTGCTAAAGTGGGATGTTGATCGGAAAAAGATGGGCAAGCATTCCAAGTTTGATGCCATATGGAGTGGTCCTTACATGTCATGGAGTGCAAGAATAGCAATGCCTTCCGATCGGCTAAGATGGATGGATAAGAATTGTAAATTCCATCAATGGAATCTACCTCAAGCATCTTTGTTACTAAAAGTAAGAATTATCATCTTTGTATATATTAATTTGCAATTTTCATTCCTCAAAGTGCTTGTGCACATCATCTTGTTGTTAGAGTAGATTTCAATTTCCTCGCCTTGGGCACATGTTCTATTGATTTTGGTGTCCTTTTTCATAGTTCACCATGCTTTTGAGTAGAGGATATTATAGTAAGAAGCTCGGAGTTACAAGCAACGAGTTTCCAACCTCAAGAAAATTAAAATTCAAAGAAACTAAATTCGGATGAGGAGCATATTTTAATATCTTTATCCCTTTGCTCCTTTAGATCAGCGGTGGAGCTTCTCATGCCTCTTACTGAATTAGAAAATCGATTTTAAGGGGTAGATTGTAGTGTGTGGATGGCAGTCCCATAACATAATGCAAGTTTCAGAGAAGCTTCACTTCCAACAATGCTACAAGCAATCATTCGAAGGAAAATTCATAATTTAATAAACTTCCATGATGTCCAACCTCGGTAAATGTTTTACTCAAAACTCTACAATGTGCTATACATGTCAAGTAATCATTGGCTTTTTGTGTTTCATACTTGGAAAAATTAGGTTTTAGGACGAGGTTTGGAAGTCCCTTTTCATCCGTAGATCATGATATAAGAGGGGAAAGAAGGAAAATTTAGATCAAAACAATTTTCCACTCATGTGAACTTTAATATTTTCTTATTAAACTTATAAAGTGAGAGTAAGCGATGGTTAGTTCCAAGTCTCAAAAGTGTCTCAAGCAGGCTCTTGGGTGTAGGTTTCGAGGGTTCATATCAGTTTTAGGCTATTACGGGAGACTCCATTCCCAATGGATGCATTCATGAAGTTAGTCGATCGCATCTAGCGGAAAATGGCCTGCGAGGAACCAAAATTGTTATCCATTTTTCCCCTTAGGGAAAATGGACAATATGGTGTGTGACTAGACTCAAGCACGGAAAGGGAACCTAAAAGGTGAATTTAAGGTTACATGTAGTATTCAAGGATTTTGGGAGAAATCTCAGTTTTGGGAGTGTTGGGATCATAAGAGGATTTTTCCTCTTCTAGGTTTAAAACCTAGAGATCAACTTGAAAAAGAAGGAAGTTGGGCCTTGCGGGCCCACATTTGGCCAAAATGGGAAAAAATGGAAATAGTGAAAAAATGGCTTCCGAGCACTCCATTACACTCCCCCAACCTCCTGGTCCCAGAAAAATTCATCAAGAATCCAAAAAATTCCAAAAATGGAAATAGCTCGCCAAGTAGCTTGCTAAGCTACTCGACAAGTTGGTGGAGTCACGAGGTATCAAAGTAGTGAGGTGGGGGGCTCGGGTTTGACAACCGACCTTGAAATGGTGAATGCTTGGGATGTAGTGATGGTGAGGTTTGGGAGGGAAATTCACACATGTATCACGGGTTGAAGTTGAACGAACGGAGCCCGCAAGAATGAATAGCTAACTCAGTGAGAGGGACCGAGCTCACCGAGCTCATTGGTGGAACATCACCGGTGGTGCAAGAAGGGAGCTTGCATAGTGAGCTCATTACAACGAGCTATAAGTCAAACACTATAGATTGGGGCCAATGAGAAGATAAACATAACTGATTCGTCCATGATTGAGGTGAAGTGAGAATCGGTATGGTTGGCGTTATGGCTCAAAAATGGAGAGGTGCTCGGGGCAAGGAGCTCACTTTGGAAAAAATGGCAAAGAATTGGGGTATAATGCCTATGTACAACAAGGGACTCGTATTGTGTCAAAGGCACAACATGTTGCAGAAAGGGTGAGCTCGGCCATACATAGATTTTGAGCCATAACGATGATGAAGCCGAGGGGTTAAGAAGAGATGAAGCCAATGGCTTAGCAGCTGAGCTTAGCAGAGTCAAGTTGCCCAAAATGAAAAGTTGCGGTATTATTAGGAGACATTACTTTAGGTAATGACTCCCTATTCAACGCAAAATAAGTGAAAACCATTTAGATCACCATAATAAATGGGAAAGTAAAAATGAGTTGTGTGGAAATCGGGGTAACTTTGACTTGACGGAAAGTTAAACAAAGCAAAATACAATGTGTTTACTACATGGCACAAGTGAGTTGCATCAAATGGAGGGTTCCAATTGGGAAATAAAGGCACCCAAGTTCGACACAAGTAAAGTAACTCAAAATCTATGCAATGAAAGGGCCAAATTACCTTCTTGTTAAGCGGAGGAATGAGGGGATACGACTTGGCGAGGGGCTCATCCATTAAGATGAATAAGAGAAAATGAAAATGCCGACACAAAAGAGGTAATCAAGTCAAATCCCGAGTTGGGAAATTACAATGAAAAGTGGTAAATTGGATGACTTAGACTTATAGGGCGATGCATTTTAATCACAAGTAATGTGAATCATTGATAAACAAGTAATGTGAGTTAAAAGGCATACTAAGCGATGATTTGGGTGGTGAAGAATTCACGTTGCAAAATACCACAAGGGAAGGAAACGTAAACCAAAAGCGTACAAAGAGATGATGTGATCCGGAAAGCCATGTAAAGTGGTATTTTTGGGGATTATGGCTTGAGCTCGGTGGGTTACAAAGTATAAGTGGTGGAGATCACCGCTACGAAAGGTAGTTGTCGAAGCCATGCGACGAGCCATCCATCGAGCTATCACCCGAAATGAAGGGTGAGTTATCCCATATCCCATGCAACAAGTAATGTGACTCCTAATTATCAAAATGAGATGCTAAAGAAAAGGTGAAGTAATCGGTGAATTACTATTACTTTACTTCCCTAAACATAAGAAGAGTAAAGTATTGTGCAAAAGCCGCATAAAAGGGAAAATGATGAAGTAAAGTAATTGGTGATTCAAGATTACTTTACTTCTCAAAATAAGAAAATTAAAGTATATGGATAAGCCATATGATTGGGGTAGTAATTGGGAGTCGGATTCTCACAAGTAAAGAGAAGTTGCTTTGTAATGGCCCCTTGTTTTCTCGCATGAAACTGTGAAACTTCAAAATTCCATAGCTTTCAGCTCGGAGCTCCGTTTCATGCAAACTTGGACTTTTCAAAAAGGTATCAGATCCATCTATACACTAGTAACTTCAGATTTTATATTTTGTGAGGGAAATAAGGTTAAAATGTAATTAATTCTTCTACACTTCCACGCACATCAACCATTTGTCATCATTAATGAAGCACGGGGGCAATTTCTTTTCCCATAAGCAAGAGTACAACAAGGATGGGTTGTGCATGTGCCCCATGATGTTTTAATTTAAAATTACACTTGGTAAGTGGGGGAATGCATGTATTTGATAACTTCCATTTTCTATCTCCTCTCCAATTTCTTCTATAAATTGTAAAGCCCCTTTCATTTGAAGTGGGGATTCTTAGCTTACCGAAACTCTACCAAAATTTTTCTAGGAATAATATAATATGTTGCAGGCCTTCATTCTAGACATCTTGCATGATGATCTTGGCCTTTCTCTTGTAATTAATTGAACTGTGTATATCAATGAAGCAATGGATTTGAGTCTTGTGGATGTTTTCTTCCCTTGTTTGTGTCTGTTGTTTCCACTTACCTCTTCATTTTACTTACAGTATGTATTGTGCCAACTTTAATTATCTTGTAGGTTTCATTATTGTTTTTCTTTCATGGAGATGTTGGTTTGATGTTGTTGTTGACTTGTGGTGATTATTCCACCCTCTTTGTACTTCATTTTCTATCATTTCCACACATTTAATTCTCTACACAAGAGATTCCCTACACCTCTTTTAATTAAGTTTCTTCATTTTCATGTTATTTTTCTCTCCCTGGTCCCTTGGTAGTTATAGGTTAAAGATAGTTTATAGATTTCCCTTTGTTAGAGGTAGTTGTTGCATTAGCTTAAGAAGAGGAACCAACGTTCTCTAGAGAATTTCTTCAACTGCAAGGTCCCACACCTTCAAGAAATTCCATGTTACCCGGTCACACTACTTACCTTAACACACTCACATGCTTAACGATTAAATGGTGTTGTGATTTGGTGATTACAAGTTCTAAAATTATGCTAGCATTTACATTGTTCATAAGAAATAAAACTAGCAGTTGGAAAACTATCTTTGGCCTCTTTTATTTGTCTCTTGATTTCTATTTGGTCTTGCACACCCTACAGCCCATTTGGAACTTACCTGATTTATATTTTATCACTTCAGACACTAGCACCCAGGCACTCCTATCCCCTCCTGGTGCCCTTGACCCTTTTCTACCTCACTTGCTCTTTTTAGGTCTCTTTTATCTTTTGGGTATCCTTTTCACTTATTGGACGGCCTTTCAGTTTTTAATTACAAAATTCAAACAAGGGAATCATATAAATACATAGTTATGTGTTCAAAATGAGGGACCAAGAATTAAATATTACTATCAACACCTAAAATTGCATTCAAAAGGAACCTAAACCCCTCCAAAGCATTCATCTAACATCCATTTAAGGGGAAAAGGTCTGCATACACATCATAAGAAGAAAAGTTCATTCTATTACATCCACACATTCTACTACATTGCTACATTCTAACTACATCCCACTATCAAGTGCAACTTACACAAGGGAATCCTAGGGAACAATTTCTACACACACTCACAAGAAATACATGGAGTTTGAGACGTAGCACAATGCTTGGTCATAAGTTCACTCTCAAGTTAACAGTTTAACCGTCAGGGTCAGTTTGACTCCCCATTATGAATTTTCCTTTTTATGTTTTATGTGGTTTGTGGGCTTGTGTAATCGGTGATCATAGTGTGACTATCATCCAATCAAAAGGGAACAATAATGAAGACCCTACAACAAACCAAAAAGAAGATCTTGAGCTCCTATGTAGTCACCAATGCCCGTATAGCGGTCTCCGGTGCCCGTGCCCTTACCCTATCCCGAGACGCCTATGTCCAAATTCTCATTCCTGCATTTCATAATTTATAGTGAGAAGTGACGACACTCTTCCTAGTTTTTATCACTTCTCTCTGCCCGAGATCGATCCCGGACTACGCAAATCAGCTAAGTCTTCTTATCTCATCTCTTTCTTAAGGTTTCATATTTTAAATCTTAGTTTTCTTGTGTCATTTCTATATTTCAGCATTTATACCTAAATTACTTCCTAATACTTAGATTTGTGTTGGTTAGATTTTACGCATAGCTGAAAACCTAGGCATTCATGAGATAAATCTCCCTCATTTACCGGTGAGGCTTAGTGTCGATTTGTCAATAAAAATATGCTAGTATCTAAATAGGGGTTTTACTTTAACTATTCATCTCATGAACCATAGTTGTATAGCTCTACAATAAGTAAGAAGTTGTTTAAGAAATGAAATATTTATAGAAGAAGGAAATAATAAAACACATGGAAGAAATGGGGAAGATGTGCAACCAAATCAATAGATAACATAGTTGATTTCATGCACATAGAAGAAACCAATAGATATCAACACAAAGAATTATAAGCAAAGGCAACTCTAGATCTAGATCTAAAATAACACAAAGTCTATTAGAAGATCTAAGATAAAAAGATAGAAACAAAATACACTTTGTGACACTAAGTTCTCTAGAAACCTGCTCCTTTATATTCCTTTTCTTGTAGTAGATATCGGGGTTTCAACACAAAGTCTGGAACACAAGAATGTTGCTTACAAATTCTTATCCTTAACTCGAAGGTTCTTCTTCTACTTATAGAATGTAGAAGGAAAAGTACAAATGGGAAACTCAATCTGAATGAAACATAAACAGGAGTAAAGATGACATCTGGCAATCATCCTCCTCTAACTTCTCCTCAAGTGACACATCTATCACTTAACTAATAGAATCATTCCACATAACTTAAAGCAATGGTTTCAAAACCAATAACTTTAAAGTTTTACAATTTCATCCAGGAACGTGGAAAATAGAAGACGAAAGAATAGAAGAATAAATTCATGTCACCTGTAACATTTATATCTTCCTTTTGTTCTGATACTGAATATACTTGTCGAACATGTAATTCAACATCTTCTCATCTGTCTTAGCCACAACTTATTTTTCTATCTTTAACTGTAGCAAGCCTTCATTCAATACTCTGATACATGCTTCCACATCCTCCAAGCTCAGCCCAAACTTCACAATATCCGACTACAGTGCCACTAGTCTACTAATGGAATTCATCGTGAAAGGCTTAGTAGCTCCATCAATTCTCCCCTGCACCATCAGAAGAGACCCTTCCAGGGAATTAGGCACTCTGCTAGGAATGATCTGTGTGTATGAAGTAACATTTCCGACCACTTCCTCATGAGTGAAAGCAATGATATTGTCTGGAAAATATGATGCCATACTCTCAAGTGCCTGCATCCTCTATAGCATAATTTTGTAGATCTGTAAATGGAAATATCTTTTAAACTCTAGCTACTTCCCCTTCTCAGTGATCCATCAGGCATAATCTATTTTACAACCAACACTTCTCCCGGTAGCTTATTGATTTTGGCCAAAGTACTCAGGTTACTCTCAAAGAATTGTGTTCATATCTCTGTGTTTGTCACCGGTTGCTTCATCGATCTCTTGCATCTTTCATAACCTTCGGGTGGGTGGCACCTATGACGAATGATCGAGACTTTTCCACTCATCGATAGCTTTCACACGGTTGCTTACATCTTCCATTTCCTACATCAGATGATCACTCACCTGCTTCTGTGTTGAAATGGGCTGAGTAGAAGATTTAGCAACCTTGGAAATGATCTCACACAACTGAGATACTTGCTTCTGAAGTTCAAATTTCTTCACATTTTCTCTATCAAGCCTAAGGAATAGAGCATCTATCAATGTCTGTGTGTCCTGCTTCAATCCTTCTGTGGTGGCTTGACTGATAGGTACTCTGGTTACTATTATGTCTTCTGTCATGAGCTCATCCTCTTTCTTCCCTTCATTTGGCCCGACATCTCAAAAATTTCTACCCTGACTCTTCGATGATCAACCTTGAAGTTACCTTAGCAACTTTAGGTTTTCTGTCTTTTCCACCTAGACTCAGGAGCAGTTGTAAGTCATGTTCCTCTAAGTTGATTTCCACTCTAGCCTCTAGAACCAATTACGAAGTCAACCATTCTAAGAAATTACTTCTCGGAGAATGAGAAGTTTCTTAGTATACCACTATCTCTGCTCCGATTCCTCTCCATCAAAAACCGCTACAATATTGTGGCTGCCATCCTTTGAATCATCCAAAGATAAAGCTCTTTCAAAGTCTACCATCTATAGCTTCAACTTTTCTTCAGGAATAGGTGCTTGAATAGAGTGGTGGAGGAGAGAAGATGAATGTTTCCAGATTCAACTGAGGAATGGAAATGTCTTGCTAAGGTGCAACAATCAGTGAAGTCTTGGATCTTTGGAGAAGCCGTAACTAACGTCATAGCCATGGAAGTGATCTTCTCCTTTGATTGAGACCTTCTGTGCACTTTCATCTTCTCGGGCCTTCTGCTGCTTTCTCCTCTGTGCTTCCTCTTGAGGGAATCTCCTGCGCCGAAGTTGCCCGTGACTTGATTCATCAAGGCAGTATCCCTTCGTTAGCAACCAGTTTGAAGTATTCACCAGAAAAATGGCAGAACTTTCCTCAATCGTATGGCAACCCCCTACATTCTCCTAAAGTATAGCTCTATCTCCTCCCATTTGATGGTATGTGTGAAGTAACATAGCCCCATCATCTTTAAGATCCACAGTATCCATGCTAATCCAAAATCAAACACTTGCCATGCTTGATAGCTTTGCTGAAATCTTTCTTTCTAACCTCGTACTCACTTTTGCACTTCATCTTGAAATATTCTAATGAAGGCACATGTGCGTACTCCTGGGAGATCATCTTCTGGCTACTCCAAATGGATCAAAGTTCAGGCGCATTGGGAAGAACTCTGGTTTGTACTAAGAGAAAATCTTTTCTTCCATTCCTCGAACTCTATGGATGTTACGTAGCTATAACGGCCCACGGTGATCGGGAAGAATCCTGTAGACTTGTGACGTTTTGAA
The DNA here is from genome assembly GCA_018340775.1 of Taxus wallichiana var. yunnanensis. Lineage (NCBI taxonomy): Eukaryota > Viridiplantae > Streptophyta > Pinopsida > Cupressales > Taxaceae > Taxus > Taxus wallichiana. The sequence continues at coordinate 812,042,858 of CM031242.1, read as the reverse complement.
TGAAGGTCATGCATCTCCACAAGTTGTCTGCTCAGCTCCATGGTGACCAATCTATCATTCGAATATCTGGGTAGCTTAACTTAGGTTCCCGAGAAAAGCCAATGACCACGAGGTATGTAAAATCTAAAAATTGAATGAAGAGACGCGATTAAGAAACAACTTCCCATGCTTCCTTGCTCACCATGTTGGCCTTTAGGTCCCTTTCCACCTATAAATGAATTTGTAGAAATTGACCACTTTGAAATATTTCTGCCTTGTAGTACGTAGTAAAGTGTGGGTAGCACTCGAAAATGAGGTCCTTGGAAAGAACACCACATCTATCCAGCTTGGAGAAGATGCCTTGTGAGGCTGCTGCGTATACCAAATAGGAAGTCATTTTGAAGTTGAATGTGTGCTTCACGTTACGGAGTTGCTCACCAATTTTTTCGCTAATGATTTCCGACCAATTGATTATTGAATCCACTTTTTGATTTCAATGGTCCTGATGAAAGCATACATCCATGTGCGGAAGGTGTGAGCATTTGCTTCACCATTTATCCTACACAACAATTTGACAATATCATCTACCTCTTGTACCAGATTGGACCACGGAAGAGTTCTTGGGAACTTGGAAGGAGATCTGGGTTTCTTCATGTATCTGCTTATTCATTATGTTCACGCAGTCAACTCTATGCTTCTCCCTCTTCTGCTAGGAATCTTGAATGCTAATAGAAGTCACCGCCTTTCATGCTTAGGAATCTTCAAACAATAATTGATGAAGCGTCGTCCCAATCGGATTATTTTTTTCCTGTAGCATCTCGGACTAATCTGGATGATGGATGGTAAGACCTAGCACATCCCATAACGAACTCTAGCAATCTCAGTGTGTATGGAAACATTGCAGCTCGAATAATTCCACTACTTTTAACTACATGCATGAGGGAATTCTTTCCTGCTCTGGATTTGTCAATCAATTCAGAAAGAGGTTCCAAACCTAGATTTGTGTCTCCAATGTCTACAAATTTATAAGCGATGCATGAATCAGTTGTGATCTCTTTTTCATCCCTATTTGCCATGGTTATGTCTATCTTTGTCTGAACAATTCTTTTTCTCCTTATTAAATAGAATTCTTCAAAATTGGCGGATCTGGATAATTCTTCAAATTCAGAGGATATGTTCAATGTATTAGACATTGATTTAAGCTGCCTTTCTCTTATAAATGCACATGTAATGAATTCATGTAATTAATTCAAACAAAGATGTCAACCGGAACATGAACAATGGATTTTAATCATAAAAATCTGCATATTTCAAGCCTGCTGCCCCAAAATTTGATGTTTTATTTGCATGCAAAGCAAACATGAATTTTATCAACTTCACCTGAGCACCTATATCACTTATGCAAACAATTATCCAAACATAAATCAACCTCCTTCAACCTGTGCGCCAAAATTGGATGCTTCAAGCATTAATTACACTTTCTTATGAGTAAAAATCCTCTTCAAATGGGGCACACTTTTTTTCTAGGCTATACTTCTCTTCTTTGGAATTAATTATTTCATCCTTATGTCAGCCCAACTTATATAATCTTCATAATTCTATAATTAATTAATGCCTTTCTTATTCACGGTAATTAATTAATTATTAAATAAGCTTTACTCTTCAAATGGGGCGCCTATTTTGTGCATGCTCATGGCTGCCATTAAATAAATTAAATTTATTTAATTTTAGACTTCTACTTCCAATTAACTCAAGCCTCACAGTATGCTTTGACCTTAGCCACTGAAAATAGGAATTAATTAAATCATTTAATATTTTAAAAAAGTATTATTTCTCTCCCAAATGGGGTGCACTTTTTGACATGAAGGGGCTGCATTAAATAAATAATATTTATTTAATTTTAGAACTGTCTATTTCCAACTTCCTTTTGTCCACTTTCCTTTGTTGACTTTTCCACAAGCTTAGGCACTAAAATTGGAGAAGAAATTAATTTAATTAATTAATTTAAGGTTGCCTTTCTTTCCCTAAAGGGGTCACACTTTTTGGAATAAGGAGTTTCTATTTTTAAAAGTCAATTGGCAATGGGATTATTTACCCTGCAAGGCAACTCCGAAAATCCCATGATTCACTTAAGCTATTTGACTTTCATAATGAGATTATTTACCTTGCCAGACAGGTGATAAAATCTCATCAATGCCTTAAGTGATTTTTCTTTTATTTTACAATGGGAATTTTTACCTTGCAAGGCAAGTAAGAAATTCTCGCCTGCCTGCTCTTTACCTCTAATTTTCCCATTGTGACTTAAGTGATGTTGCTTTCATGGGAAAAATTACCTTCTGCAAGGTAGGTACAAAATTCCCACCTGCCTGCTACTTCCAAAAATCTCATGATCCACTTTAAACCCCCTTTTTCCAAAAATGCGGCCAGCCCAGAAGAAGTTTTTGGTGCATGACTTCATCTTTTCCAAGAGAACCCCGGACCTCAGATGGAAAATTCCTTGACACAACATGCATAGGTGATCTCCGGATACTCCAGGCTAAGAATCAAGCCAAACCGGCAAAGGAACGATCCAGAGATATTTCACATAAAACAAAACGGAAACCACAAAAAACACAAAATGTTGCCGGATGTCGAAATAAAGTCCATAATTCATTCTGGTTAAAACCCTCTTTGGTATAATGATATGTACGATCACAACAGGGTTAAACCGGAGCACAAATTGCCTCAAACGGGGCTCAAAATAATTAAATACAAATTTCCCATAGGCAAACCCCAACGATAGAATAAAACAATTTTGGGCATCTGGGTATTTGTCGAAAATGGCTTATATGGCTCCTTGGGAATATCTTGACACATTACAGAACTTCTGGCAATAAAAACACAAAACGACCCATTATTTTAAAAGTACAATTTTTTTTTAAATAGGGTAGTCCCAAATTTCAGGGTGAAATCTGGGGACACCAATTTAATTCAAATTAAATTGAATCGAAATCATTCCTATCTTGTTGTAATTTCTTTATCTTGTTTACAATCATATGGGCCTTGATTGTCTTACGATACTTTGGGTATCCCATGTTTGTATACCTTAAAATCCTTTGTATGCTCTTATATGTCATTTTTTCTAATTGACTATATTAATTTTGTTTATGTTTTTCCACATGTGTTGTTTATATTAAGTTACTTTTTCACCACTATCCTTGTTTGTTGCTAGCATTGTTTTATTTGTGTATCATTTTTTCCACCATGCTGTAAGCACATTTCCTTTTGTAGGCACACATTCTCCAACATTATAACCTCTTTAGCACTCCATATAGATTTTCAAACATCTCCTTCAGTAGTATACACATATTTATTTTGAGCCACATGCTCAAACATGGTTTTCATATATGCCTTAAAAGAGGGGCATCTATCTAGGTTTATTCTACACTTTCGGTAAACATAGACACAATTTTGGGGAAGATACAAGTATAGACATGGAGCAGGGAACCCATAAGTGCGATTACAAATAGAATTTTGTGGACAAAAAAACATAGGGTCAAAACCGTATGATAGGGCCTTGACACCCAATACATTTCGAATGGGGGAATTTCATAAGGTTTTTCAGCATTTTCAAAATTTTCAATCACATAAATAGATTTTATTTATTATTTAACATTTATATTACTCAAATAAGATCAATACAAGCTTTAGGAATCTTTGGGGCATGGGTACCTTTCCTATTTCCATGTTCTTTATCACAAATTCATCATATTTCAAAGTGTTTTTTTCATTTCATACTCATTTGTTTGGTATATTGGGAGATTTTGGGGTACCTATTCTTTTTGTACTATAGTCCCTATTTAAAAAATTGGGCCTATATTTATCTACATCATTGTGGTTTGTGGGGTTATGTAAGGAAAAAATGTAGTTAAGGTCTTCGTGGGTAGGATTTTCTTTCCTATTACAATTTAAGGGAAGATATCGAGTTGTTAGATAAATTTGATACACTTTCTTCTTCCTTTTGTAAGGGTGCATTTTAACCTATTTCTTATTATTTCTCTTGCACATTTCCATGTTGGGTTACATGCACCAAACACTTGATTTCTCCTTGGAATTGATTTGGGACTAATCACCCCAATCCTATGACAAAGTTTAGCAATAAAAATATTTGAGAACAAGAAAATGCAAATTTGTAGGATTATTCATCCATGGATATGGTTTGAGGCAATGATCAATCCATTAGGAGAGCTTGATGTATATACAAAAACTAGGATTTAACAATGAACAAATAAATCCAAGAAGGTGAGAAACCCATAAATTTATTGGAGAGGAATTAGAGTATGTCGAAAACCATATAAATATGGTTGGACCATGTGGTATGGTCCTAACATGATGGTATAATTTCGACCAAGGTATAGTCATATTTCTAGTCCGAGGTTGTGACGGTTACTCAAGTTTATGTCTTCTATATCTCTAGTGCACGATTCTACATCTCTCTAGGAACTAGTATAAATTAGCTAAGTTCCCTTATACCTTTATTTTTAGCTTTCCATTTCTTGTTAGGTTAATTAGTGTATGAAAATTCTTATTATATAATCTAAGTTACAAATTCAAATTAGTATTTGTATTATATCATCTTTGTTAGATTTGTAAATTAGCTCTAATCTATTCCAAACCTAATTAAATTTACTTGAATTTTAATTAAGGGTTAAACATTTGGTGAACCTTATTTTAATCAAATACTTCACCTAGTATAGGATCTACTCCTTGTGTATTAGGCCTAATAATATTCCAACCCTAAATATTCCAGGGTAATTTTATTATGCCTTCTTCATTAGCTTATATCATTTTAAATTGTACATGATTTACCCATATTCCCTTTCGGCATAGTGATTAACTTTCCACTCATCTAATTGAACATTTTGATCTTTCTTCTCATACTCGTAAGCATCGTAATTCCATAGAATATTCTCTAAGGTATAATCCTTCCCTCATAGACCAAGCTAATGAGGTATCATTTCATATCTTGAAACTTAAAGTGAGTATTCGATGAATTTTCCAATGATGATAACAATTTTGTGGATATTGACCAAGTTCAACTTGTAAGTAATTTGTGTGACAAACTCTACCAAAACCCTCACTATATTGAGGCCATCATTAAAATATTATTTGTAGAAAAATTATATCTTCAAAGGAAGTATAGTGAAGATCCCCTTATTAGGAAACCCCAACCTTCTTTAGTATTGTCGGCATCTATTGTTCCCACATTTGTGGTGCTTACCCCTTTGGGTGCACCTCATCTATCGATTCTCAATGACTTTATGCCTATCCATTCCACTATAATTGTCACCATGCATCCCATATCTACTCCTCATGGTTTATATGTATCTTCTTCTAGCACATAAGCTCTTGAATCCCTTGTTCATACTTTATAAGCACAAATCTTACAATTGCATCAAGGTTCGTCTACTTTTTAACACTAGATTCTACACAGTTACTTTACAATCCTCTTACACCTAAAGTGGTTTCTTATCCATTACCTATTGGGTTTATTTCTCCTAAATTTTATATCTATGATGGAAAAGGGGATCCTACTGAGCATATTCACTCATTTCATTTTTATTTCTTTGATTATGCTTATTGGTGAAATAATTTTTGTATTGGAAATTATGTGTTTCTACCAATGCTCACGGGCCATGCCCCTCCTTCTTGTGTATGGGGGCTCCCATTATTGAATGTAAACTATCCTAATTCTATATAAATGTTGTGGGGTGGACAAATAGGCTAGGGATCACACAAGAAAACTTCACTGAACTTGTGGTAAAGTGCTTGTACAAGGTACAAGGGAGGAATTTGCAGCTATGAGGGATAAAGGAGAGATTTTTAAGAAATTGTTGTGAGTAGGAAATAAAAATTTCAAAAACAATAAAAAAGTATTTCAACATATAATTAGAGGAAAACAACAATGCAATAAGTGATATTAATAAACTAGAGACACATAATTCTTGATTCATCAATCAAGGATATAAAGTTTCTTCTTTATTTGCTATACTTGCAAAGTGCAGAAAAGAGAGAGAATAAAGGAAAACATGAGAAAGGAACTGGAAGAAATATAGCTTTTATTTCTTTTTGATTGGTGATACAGATCTCAACAACAACAATCCACAATTGCTACCAAAAACTAAACGTTTTTCAGATCTTTTGGAATGGAAGAGCCATTCCAATTTATAGGATTGTAAATTGACCTCTCATCTAGCCCACACATGACTCTTCATGCTCTCATTCAACTTGTGAATTTACATATTCCTAGGAAATATGAAATAATTTCCCTTTTTATAAATCAAATGGACTTTACAATTAAACTTTAGAACGTCACTTAAGTAAGTGAGATAAAATACCATGATTGTGTACAACAAAGAATTAGAAAGGGGGATGAAGAAGAGAGGAAAGGGATTGATAAATTTGTTGTTGATGAAGAGATTGTTGATTTGATGCATGTTGATCACAATATCTTCCTTTTGTAAGATGCGTAGGTACTTCATACTACTGAATGAGTGTTTAGAAACACTCATTGTGATACCTTTTAATGTGAGCTTGAGATAAACACGGGCATTACTCATGATGGTTCCTCCTTGATCCATAGTGAGAGTGAGGATCACTCTCTTAATCCTTAGGATTTCACAATTGAAATTGATGATCAAAACCAACTCCATGATGTTTGAACCCCTTGATGACTAACCACACTTCCAGGTGCTTGCTTGAGTGTTTAAGAACATTGTTATGTAAATGTTTCCAACTGAAGCCAAGATGGTTTCTTGTTTTCATCTTTCAAGGTGCCCCAAGTGAAGATAACTTATCTAACTTTATTAAATCAATATTATCTCATATATTTTTATAAATCAATTTTCATGTGTGTCTCGATGAGATCTTGAATAGCTCACTTGACTCACTTTGAGTCAACTAGCTCACCCACCTCAACTCAACCAACTCACCCAGACTCACCTTGATGAGATGATGATGGATTTGAGATCAGATGATGAACATCGTGATCTCTTATGATGAATCAATGGATTTCTTGACACTTTTTGAATCCTTTTCGGATGCACATTATCGTTGACTTCCACTAGCTATGCCTCGTTATGCTCTACCTTGCTCTTAGACACAATTGTAATCGGAAAATGATACCAAGATCCTTATCGAGGTTTTATTTCCTTTTTTAAGATATGATACCATCTTAAAAAAATTAAGATGTCGAAGAGTAGAAATATGTCTGAAAATGGAGCCAACCATAAATTTACGCACCAAAATTGAGACTTTCTATTTTTAGCGAGATGGGACCAAAAAGTTGTTATTTTGGGAAATTTGACCCTTTTACTCAAATTTGATCTTATGAATCCTATGTCACACTTAATTCACCTTCTTAGATGATTCCTTTCCATTTTAGCAAGTTTCTATTTTTAACAGGTTATTTTTTCAAACCTACTTTTTGGGAAAATTACCAATTTTGCCCTGTTTGTTGTTTGCACCATTCCTAGATGAGATAATTAATAAAACATTGATATTTGAGGAACCTACTATTTTTAGATTATGAATGGGCATGTCATATGCTATTTTTAGTAACTAGTAAAAATTCTTAGTTTGCATCGACAATGTCTTTTTGGATTCAACTCCTCATTGCGATCTCGTGCTCCAATTTTCATTGTGTTCCGCCTCTTTGAAACCCTTGAAATAAACTAAATAAATTTTTTGAGTTAGTTTTTAAGGTATTAAGATGTAATGGAATCCATTAATAGATGATTGTAGTTAAATTTAATAAATAGGATTAACAAGTAACTTATTTTGTGTTTGCAAGTCACCCAAAGTTAAATTTTGATCACGGTGAAGTAATGTAACAGCTAGGGCATAAACTAGGGTTTCTAATTGAAAATTAGAGCTTGGAATGTCATATAGGATAGAGGATGAATATCTGGGGGAAAATTTTCTTGTCCCCTCTATCCGCTCTGTCCTGAGGACGAGAGGGACAAGAGGGAGAATAAATCTCTCCATGGAGAAAAATTCAAACAATAAGCTAAGGAGAGGGAGGGATGAATTTTTGTGTCCCTTATGTACCCTATGTCTCCTCTATACTAGATATAATAGGTTCAAAAAAAAATTCCTCAATATTATGGTGCCACTTGTTAACTTTTTGTCACGTAACTAGAGAAAATGAGCTTTGCCTCCCACCAGGCTAAAGAGGGTCACATGAAGAACCATGAGGAACCATTGGGAAGAGTTGAGGGGTGGGGCGAATTTTCATGTAAACTTTTTCCCCTATGTCCCTTTTTTTCTAGGGACAAGAGGTACAAGAGGAACAAAAGAGACACATAGGATAAGAAAACCCGCCACTGAACTAAGAAACAAATTAACTAAATATGAAAACTTGAAAAAACATTTCCCAAAGATCAAAATGGTAAAGTTTTATATGATTTTGACTCCTAAGACAATTTTAAGAAAAATGGGATATGTTTGAGGACCTGACTCTAACTCATCTAAAAATGGCCCCTTTTTTGTCGGGACAACGGGTGAGTCTACCAAGAATGGGTTACCACTGAGAAGTGCTTGTCTTGTGAAAACATTGATGATTCAACCATTTAGAGAATTTATTCAGATTTTTAATGAATATTTTTTTCTTCCTAATTCATTATATAACTCTTGGAATAATCCATGGAAGATCAGTGTACCAATTTTGACCGCATGCTTCTAATACGAAAAACCTAATGTTGCACGGTTTGTCCTTAAACCTCTAAAACCTTCCTAAAATTTCCTAAATCAGTTCCAACATGTTTTTATCACCCAAATACAATATTTGAATGATTGTGGGCTTTCATATCCTTCCTGGAGAGTGCACACCTAGCATGAAATGGCTAGATTTATCCTTTCTAGTCCTATTCGAAACTAGCCATTCGAAACACTTTGTTGTATAAGATGAATGACCTTGTCACATCATTCCAAACAACTAAAATTTCTTGTTCATAATATTTTAAGTAATTGAAAGGTAAATATGGATATGACATACGAGAAAAAAATGGCCGGGAGAGGGGTTTGGGAAGACTCATGAATACATTTTTCGAATTTGGAAAAGTTGTCATACTTTGGAAGTTTGAATTTTTGAGGTATCAAAATGCATGAAAAAAACTGGATCTAGCTTGGGGACTTGTTCTAGATCTAGTGTAGTGAGGAAAGGACAAGCGGGCACCAATCTCAATACATTATGTAGACCGATGCCTTATCCATTGGGCTATACGGAGTCACCACAGAGATACAAAACAAAAATTTCTGATTGACCACTCTCACACAAAAAGAAACATACATACAATGGGAAAAGAAAAGAAAATACAAGATGGAAAAAATCCTAAATCACCTATTTACATGTGGGAGATATCTCACTTTTATTGAAGTACTAATTTGAACCGAATGCTTATTCATAAGCATGTATCACCGAATTACTTTCTTCCATAAATCCATTGACATGCTCGCTCAAATATGAACCTCTCCTCAACTTCTTGAGAAATATAGCATGATTTCTAGTGCAATTGATGATCCACTCATTCATTTCATTTCCTTTGTTTCTTTGACATATTCTTTCCATTTTCTTATTGATTCCCAAGTTTTTTCCACTTTCTAATTTTCCATCGCTATTGTGAAGATGAGCCTCGATCATACTTGACTTATCATTTGCATACCAAGACATTTGTTATTTCTTGTCCATCTACTTTATAAAACTGCTTCTAAGGGTTGATTCTCGGAAGATGCTTTAGAAGCTTCATCATTATCACTAGCCTCTTGATTTTCTTTGTTTCTTAATTGGACCAAGAAATCATCTTTCTCATACTCCTCTTTCACAACATGTTTCCTTACACAATGTATGACATGTGTATTACATCATCCTCTTGGAAAGAGAATGAGCTCATGGTTAGGTATGTAATATGGATACTATCATCTTCTTCATATTGTATATTTTGTTCTTCATCATCCATTATCATGTTGAGAGCATCCTTCTCTTGAGAAAACTGAACATTGAAATTTTCTAGCCCATTGAGAATGTTTTCATATCGAACAAAATTAGCCTTAGGGTCAAACACCATTTCATTTATCCATTTTTGTTGAGAATGTTTCCATCCTCATGAAAAGGGAATGAGCACAACATTGGAGCTAAAACATTTATACTATCATTTTCCCAATCTTGACCACCAAGAACTAAGGAATCCATTTCCATGATGAAATCATCATCACCTAATAATAAGTTGTTGAGCATCACTCCTTCTTTATCCACATTAATCATCACTTTGAGGTTTATTTATTGCAAGTCAAGACTCTCATGACCATCATCAGCATCCGAAAGAGAACAAATAAATTTATGCTCACATCCCATTGGAAATACATAATCTCAAACTCTAATTTTGTCAAATCATTATGATGTTCTTTGATCGGCTCTATGATTCTTGGAAATTTTTACACCAACATGGGCATCCCAAGATCAACCTCAAAAGTTGTGAAAAAATTGTAAGACTTGGAATTTTGACATGGGATATCCGCTGTTGGTCATCTAGTCTTTGAACAATATACTTCATTGATATAGAGGTAAAAATTTGGCATAAAATGTTCCCAAGATTTCCTAAACATGTTCTTTATGGAAGATAAAGTTGAGATATTTCTAAAGCCTATTGTAACACACAAAATAGATACCTTATGCTCCGAGATATCCATGTAAAAACAATATGATTTAGGATGTATTCATGTATAGGTGACACAATGACTGGACACATTGGAAAAAGTAACAAACGAGTCATCATGATGTCAATAATTGGCTTAGAGAAAAATACGAGTCATTTTTCCATAAGCGGTCTTCATTGTATGTGTGTAAAAAGAGAATTATGCCCTCTTAGAGTGACATGTGGCTCATCACCCATTCAAATCACCAACTAGCTCGGTGACAACTCGACATCTACCTCAAGACTAGCTAGATAAGGTGATTCAGGATGTGATTTGGATAGCTCATTTAGTAGCTTGGAAATGGGTCTAGGCAATGCGGTAGTCTAGTGAATTGGAAAAGGCATCTAGCTTGGGCAAACATAATAGCTTGGCAACCATCCAAGCTATACATTATAATAGCAAAAGTCAACCTAGAAGGAATAGATCATGCTCATTAGATGGAAATGGTGAAAATTTTGACAACATAGTGAATGGGTCAAGTGGCCATCATAGGAGTCAAGGCATTGTGCCAGTAGGACATGGCGTGTAGGGTGACTTACCCAATGTAAAATGGCTGGGGTAAAATTGGTGGGGAAAGATTTGAACCTTGCACCCACTGTGAAAAAAACTCACCACCCAAACCGACTCACCCAACTTGGTGGGTGAGATAATATTTTGCTATTAAGGCCTATGTACAAAATTTTTGAGGATGACAACAATAAACCCCCTTATTCTAAACACATTACTCAAGCTCATTTTCTAAACTTTGAGTGAAGAGTGAGGAGAGCCTTAGGAGATTAGGCTAAGGAATTGAAATACATATTTTAGGAATTTAGAGTTAATTATTTTTAACTCACCATCATTTGTAAAATTCTATTGTTAATCCAAGTTTCTCGTGTAGAGCCCGAAGGTTGATTGTGAAGTCTGAAGGAGTTTATCAAGCACTACGAAACATTACAGAGCTTTGATTCTTCATACACATGGAATTATTTCCAAGTTCATGTCTCTCGAGAGGCCATGGAGGAGGATATTTTTTTTGAGATATACTATTGACACTATCTAACTTATCTATGAGTAAAGTCCGGAGGATGTGCGGTGAGGGAATCATATAGGAGGTGTAAAATCGGGAAGCTATGTCGAAACACCGAGTGAGATTTCCAAGACCAGATCTGGGTTCTCTCAAACTGATTGGCATTAGAGTTTAGGTTGGACTGAAATGCTCATTATAGTATTGTAAGTTTCTTTGTACTTATGATCATAACTTTATAAAGAATCATTTCGGTGTTTAGAGAACCCAAAGACGTAGGTAATTTCCAAACTCCATTGACAACTCTATGTAGTGTCTTTCTATCTTGCATTATATTTTCATAAAGTTGATTTATTTTTGGGTTAAAATTGACATTAAAATAATTTTCTTATAAGGATCCATTAGTTAAAAAAAAAAGACCAGTTTACGGATCAAGTTGATATCGAGATGGTTTTTACATATGATAGCTTTCTCTTTGCAATGGATTTCTACCAGTTCTTTTAGTGACCTGTTGTGCTCACCATTTTAGGAACTATGTTACGGATGGTGATGTCACATCAACAATACCGAGGCACACTAGATTATATAGTTGAATATGCTCTTGGAGGATGTGAACTCCAAATAGCATTTATAGTATCGAAAAATTTCCGAGTTATAGAGGAGCCTCGACTCCTTACCTTTCAAGCTAAAAAAAGAGTACAAACAAAAGAAGCACCGTAGATAGAGTTCCAAATCCCCATCCAGGTTAGTATGTAGTCAATGTTATAAAAGTGGACATTAAGTGGAACATTGTTGGTTGTGTCATCCATATCGTGCACCTCGGTGGTTCCAAAAGATGACGTAGCTAAAGTGAAAATTCTCATTATCCCTAGTGTAATTCGGTGTGCAAATCCTTTTGATAGCACAATACACCACATTGAACCTCTTGACGTTGTGTTGCGTTATACGAGGATATCTAGATAGAGTGTTCCAACAGTTGCTGAAGTATATCAAATATGACTTGTATTTGATTGGGAAATTGGTACAAGTTACATGACCTCTAATATTGTACGTCGTATGGCTTACCCACTAGTCCTCTACCTCATGCTAAAACATTCGGTACACAAGATGGTTTTATCCAAGGTATGGAAGCTCGTTATTGCACCTTGAGATATATTATAGGAAATTTTCAGATGTGGCTAATCTTGACAATATTTCATTGGAGATGGACGATATTGTCTTGGGAAACACATACATCACCACTCATAAGACATTCATGAAGAAGGAAGGAGATGGCTTGGAACTTTGATGAATCATTTCCTAATTTTCGAGTTTGATAGTGGACGAGTCACGCGACCATGCCTCGAGATATTTTAGTGAGTCGTCGAGACTCATATGTGTCGAGATCATCCTGGACCAAATGTAGATATAGATGATATACCGGATGAGGGGTCATTTAATGACCTACAGGAAACTAGTGAAGAATATAGGTCCGTCTCAAGATTCGGATATTGGTAAGGAATATTAGGTGATAAATAAGTAGTCATCTATTGTTGTATCGTTTTGAGCATTTTGGGTTTCCAATAAAATAAAGGGATGTATACCCATATGTTACATGTTATTATTTGTAATGAATGAAATTAATCAAAAATACCCATTTGGGCATTATTTGTACTTTGATATGTTTGTATTGTAATACCCTCTAGAAAAGGGAAAATTTATGTGATGTTTCTAACACCATAATATTATAGTATATCAAATAATCTTGTTGATTAAGTTGTATGAAACAATAGGATACATATGTCACACTTTGCGGTATAGGATGACCATGTACATGAGATGACACAGGATTAGAGTCACAAAGTAAGGGAACACTTTGTGATAGGTTTATCATGCTTAGTGTTTTCTTACATAAATTGGTAAGTAAATCTCTATTATGAAATCCTCATAAATACTAGACAAAGATTATCGATTGGCCGCAACAAAAGGTAGTAGTCCCATATGCCACATGTCCCGAGATTAAACTATATATTGATTGTATGATTGAAGGAGTAGTAGTTAGGGGACCATTGAGTCAAATATGGAGATCTCTTCAAGTTAGCATAGATTTCCAAATCTAGATTAGAGAAAAATAAGCTTTTAGTGGACAAAAATCCTCCTTAGTGGGGAGGTGTGATCTAGAGGTCAACATTGGGCATCAAAATTTCCTAAGATATCTTTAAATATATTCCTTACTAAGATAAAATAAAGAGATTTATGATGCCTATTAGAACACACAAAATGGATACCACATGCTTGAGATACGGTTCGTCTAAGAACAAGATGTTCGTAGGATGAAGCTAATGTATAGGACGTAATGATTAGACACATTGGTGAAAGTAACAAACAGGTCATCATGACATATAAAAGGGGCTTGGATCAAATTTGTGGGTCATATTTTCATCACCACTCTTCATCATACGTGTGTAAAAAGATAATTGTGCCCTCTCAAAGTGACATGTGTCCTATCACCCGTTCAACTCACCAACCATCTCGGTGAGAATCTTAGGACTAGATTGGTGAGAAGCTTGGTACCATCTTGGTGATAGTTTGGATTCTAGCTCAAGAATAGCTCGGGATGGATAAGGTGAGTCAAGAACGATGTGGATAGCTCATGTAGAAAATTGACGACAGTCAAGGTGACCTAGCAATTCGGTGACTCAACAAATGACTCGAAAAGGCATCCAACTCGGTGGACATAACATCTTGGTCACTAGTCGGGTATATGTTGTGATAGTGATGATCGAATTAGAAGCGAGATAAAGTAGTATTAAGAAATGGGTGTGGTGATCGAGTCGAATGAGAAGTGAATGGGTCAAGTGGCTAGTGTAGGGATTTGGGGTGTCGGTGAGTAGGACATGGCGTGCGGTAATTTTCCCAATGTAAAATGGCCACCATAAAATTGGTGAAGCAGGATTCGAACCCCACACCCATCATGCAAAAACTCAATGCCCAAACCGACTCACCCAACTCGGTGGGTGAGTTCGAGTTGGAAAATAAGGCCTATGTACAAGATTTTTGAGGTCGGGAAAATATATAAACTTTCATCCCTCTCCGCTCCCCTTATTCAAACACACTACTCAAGCTCATTTTCTAAGCTTTGAGTTAAGAGTGAGGAAAGCCTTAGGATATTAGGATAAGGCATTGAAAGACCTATTTTAGGCATTGGGAGTTAATTATTTTTAACTTGACATCATTTGTAAAAGGCTATTGCTAATCCTAATTTCTCGTGTGGAGTCCGAAGTTTCATTTTAAATCCAAAGAAGTTTTTCAAGCACCGGAGAAACATTATGGAGATTTTATTATTCATACGTTGGGTGTTATAGCCAATTTCATGTAGATTGGAGGTTGTAAAGGAGGATCTTGTTGCTGATCTCTACTATTGACACTATCTGACTTAGCTCTGTGTAGAGGTTAGAGGCCATGCGGCGAGAGGGAAGTCTATAAGAGGTGTAAAGCTGGTAAGTTGTGTGGGAACACTAAGTGAGTTTTCCAAAACTAGTCTAGGTTCTATTGGACCGATTGGAACCCGAGTTCGGGTTGGACTAGAACATTCATTATAATATTGTAAGTTTCTTTGTACTTATGATCATAACTTTATTATGAACCAGTTCAACATTTAGCAAACCAGAGATGTAGGAAATTTCCAAACTCCGTTAACAACTATGTGCGCCATTTCATTTTATCTTACATTGCATATTCTTAAAGTTGATTTATTTTTAGGGTTAAAATTGGCATTAAAATAATTTTCCTATAAGAATCCATTGGTTGAATTTTTTTACTAGTTTACGGATCATTCATCTTCCTAATGGGAAGAAGTTTCTTTTCTTTACCTTTGATTGTAATGATGACATGTGACCAATCTAGTTGCATGTCTCCTCAAACATATTAACAAAATATTTGGCCCAAAAATATACCATATGAGGCGGGCATGTCTGTTATAAGTATTCTCATTATGATTTTCTTGTCAGGAAGTCTACCAAAACTACCTCATCATCCTTGATCTATCCAATGAGGGGCACCTATTTCATTTCTATGGAGAGGAAATGGATAGAGGTAGGAGAGAGGGAGATGCTAAGGGCTTTATCAAAATTTGCAAGCATGAAATTTTCCAAAGCACCAGAGTTAATGATGCAATTATTTAGTCTGTACCCATTGACCAACAAGGCTATGTAGAAATGTTCTACCTTCCTATAGGTGGAGGGTGTGGAAGAGAGAAAATTCAAAGATGGAGTGGATTGAGATGCATGAGGTAGTTATTTGGTAGTGGAATTTTTAGAACATGAAGCAGAATTACTTTCTTTGACATGCTAAATGAGTTTCTCAAGTACTCGTATTCGGAAATTTGAACTTTGGAGTTTTTGAAATGGTCAATGATATCAAAAGATGAGGTAGTTGTAGGAATATCAGGGGTTATGGAATCCATGGCATGAATGTTCTTAGGATCAACATAAACTTATTTTCCAAGTGAACTCGAAGGATACTTACTTGAAGGGACATAAGGCTTCTTAGTTGAAGTAGTCTTATGTTTCTTCTCAACCAAACTGTCAAAACAAAATTCAATGATCCTCATTTTGTTTTTGTTTTTTGTGGAGTCATCATTTTAGGATTCAATTTCTTATCTTGGGAAGTAGAAAAATATCCTTCTTTCTCCTTTTGTGATCGAGTGAACACCACATAGGAGTAACTATCTATGGATTCTTCAAAATCATCATCAAGTATGCATTCACGAGAATCGATCCGGGCACATTATTCTTCTCCTTTATTTTCAACTTATGATTCAAAATATATTCTTCTTCATCTTCATTGGTCTCGCATATTGCATTTACCAATGGATCTTCCAAGGCAAGCCTTTGTGGTACTCTGTAAATCTATTTTGTGTTCCATCTGGATGAGGCACTTGTTGAGAAACTTATTTCTTCAACATTTTCAAGTCATTGGCCAAAATTTTCAACAATTGGTCAACTCTCTCATCTTTTTACTCTAGTATTTATTCTTTATTGAAGGATTCTTGATGTTTCCTGATAGGATGAGGTCATCTTCCACCTCAATAGTAATTTCTTGAGAGTTTCCCAAATCTATTTGTTTAACTCTCTGTAGAAATAAAATCACTTCAGGAAACTTAGCATTCACGAAAAACATTTTCACATTATCTACAATAGGATAAGCAATGAAAATAATATTGTTGATCAACTTGTTGAATTTTACCATGAATTCTCTCATGGACTCTTGTGGTTCTTTTTTCATCTGAGTAAGTTGACAAAGGAGGGAATGAGCATCGTAAGTAGTCTTGAATCTTTCTTCAAACTTATTTTTCATACCACCCCAATCAAAAATTGAACATGAATGAAAATAATAGAACTAGTCTTTCGCATCATCTCTTTATGTCTCCATGAACAACCACACTAAAAATATTTATGGTTTACTCCAAGGAAGCCACGAGGATGCGATGAAGGTTTTGATATGATTTCTTGGAGGTTTCTCGTCATCTCCATATAATTTTAGGAATTTCTTTCTTGATCCTTGTGGAATTTCATGGAGTGGTGGAGCTAAAGCCAACAAACCAGTGTTTTGTCCCCATGGTATAGGTGCTTGTGCTTCCATTTCTTCCTCTTCTATTTTTTCTTATCTTATTGGTTATTCAAGATGACCTTCAAGAGTATCTCTCGTAACTTGTCTTCTTACCGGTATGATAGGAAGTCTGAAATCAACTCTTTATTGCTCCTCGAATGTGGTATCAACAACACCACATACATGATCAGCCTGGGTGTACCTTATTTCTTCCAACTTGCCTAAAGTACTAAGAAATGAATGAAAATGGAAAAGTGCAAATTTATCAATAGGCTTGCAAAAAGTCTTTTAAGCATATATGGTATTTTTCAATTTTTTGGTTTTTATGGTTTTTTTAATATCTATTTTTTTGTATTTTAAATTTTTTTGGGGGTGCACGAGGGAATAGATCTCCCCACTGAGTCACCAAAAATTATAGGTGAAATCATTTTTTGTATTGCGAACTTATGTGTTTCCACCAACGCTCATGGGGTTACGCCTCTCCTTTTTGTGTATGGGGAGGCTCCTATTATTGAATGTAAACTATCCTAATTATATCTAAATGTTATGGGGTGGCCAAATAGGTTGGGTACCACATGGTAAAACTTCATTGAACCTGTGGAAAAGTGCTTGTATGGGGTATAAGGGAGGAATTTTCAGCTATGAAGGATAAAGGAGAGAATTTAGGAAATAAATGGTTCACACACAATAGCCAAAGTAATTAAACATCCAATTACAGGAAGATAACAATGCAATTAGCAATACTAACAAATTAGACACACACAATTATTTAGGTTCATCAATCAATTATACACATTTCTTTCTTGATCACTATGCTTACAAATTACAAAAAGAGAGAGAATAGAGGAAAACATGAGAAAAGGAAATGGAATAAATGTATCTTTTATTTCTTATTTCTTGGTGATACAAATCTCAAAAACAACAATCCACAATTGCTACTAAAAACTAAACTTTTTCAAATCTTTTGGATTGGAGGAGCCATTCCAATTTATAGCATTGTAAATTGACTTCTCATCTACCCCCAACATGAATCTTCATGCTCTCATTCAAATTATGACTTTACATATTCCTAGGAAATGTGAAATAAGTTCCCTTTTATAAATCAAATGGAATTTAATATTCAAATTTATAAAGTCACTTAAGTGAATGAGACAAAATACCATGATTGTGTATAATGAAGAATTAGAAAGGGAAAGAAGATGAGAGGGAAAGGATTGACCAATTTTCTCCTAATGAAGAGCGTGTTGATTTGATACATGGTGATCACAATATCCTCCTTCTGCAAGATGCACAGACACTTCACACTACCAAATGAATGTTTAGAAACACTCATTGTGGGGCCTTCGATGTGAGCTTGAGATGAACATTGGAATTACTCATAATGGTTCCTCCTTGATCCATAATGAGAGTGATGATCACTCTCCTACTCCTTAGTCTTTCACAATTTTTATTGATGATCATAAACTGAATCCATGATGTGTGAACCCCTTGATGACTAAACAAACCGCACATCAGTGCTTGCTTGAATGTTTAAGAAAACTATTATGCAAATTTTGCCAATCAAGCCGTGATGTGTAGTCAAAAAATCACACACTTACTACTATTACCTCCAAGTATGTTGTTTTATATATGGATCTTGCATAAGAAAATTATTCACTAATGATCAATCCCCTAGTCCTATCGTCGTCTAGTTGGTCATTGTCATTGTTTGTCTTACACATTCGTCACTTAATTGCACATTTCTCATCTCTCGGGTAATCTTAGCTGTCATTATTCACTCAATTGTCATCTTTGATATATGACTAGGGAACCTAGGAAGGGATTATGGTGCCAGAGCACCCTAGCCCTCATTTCCGGCACCTTGTTCCCAGTCACACTTGGTTATCATTTAGATATTTGAGGTGATTTTTATGATTTTCTCTACCATTCCCCTAGGTACTAGTCAGCGTGTCAGTCATTAGTGTCAAAATTTGAGCAAGAGATCCCTATATAAACACAAAATACATATTACCTTATGGGTGGACTATTTTCTACTAAGGGCGACCTATCCACATAGAGCAAGGGACTAAATTTGGGCACTATTTTAGGGTTTGATTCTTTGTGTAGAGTTTTGTAGGTGATTCTTCATCACAAGTTTACATTGTCATCGGTGAAGCAAGTGTGAAATTAACTTAACAAAAGGAAAATTATTGTGAAGACCTAGCGACCCTCCCAGGATGAGGTTTTGGGCTATTCCATAAACTAGGGCACCCTAAGTGCCCTCATCCTTTCACAAGTTCCCAATCTATCCATATCTACCTCTCTGTAAATTTCTAAAGTCTATCATGACACTCTTTCCCCCTATTCATCATTTCGACCAGTCCCATTACTACAAGGTAAGTTCTTTTTAGGTTAGTACCTTGTACCTCTTATTTCATTTCATTTACAATATCAAATAAATTATTTAGCATTTATATTTTAGTATATTTCAGTTATTACATTGTTGTACTTATTATATTAATTTTAAAATCCATATTTTAGTGAGCCTAGCTTAGAATATTTTTCCATGGATCTAATACAAACCATAATGGATAAGCATAGATCATCTCCTTATCGACCCATCATATATCGTGTTAG
The DNA here is from genome assembly GCA_018340775.1 of Taxus wallichiana var. yunnanensis. Lineage (NCBI taxonomy): Eukaryota > Viridiplantae > Streptophyta > Pinopsida > Cupressales > Taxaceae > Taxus > Taxus wallichiana. Next base: position 812,022,937 of record CM031242.1, on the reverse strand, counting down.
TGTCAATCCAATTTATGATGAGGTTGTTATCGCTGAGCTCACAGCTCTCTATAGTAATGTTACTATGCCAGATCATATTCAACAACAACTCTTAGATGGTGAACGATATGTACCTACTAGTTTTTAAAATTCTCCCATTGGCATTAGTATTGTTTCAGATCCGATAGCCTTCACTCATTGTACACCATGCTATATGGATACTCATGATCCTCCTTCTGATCTTTCTAAGGAAATTCTAGATGATTCTCTTATCGATTAGATGTTTGTTATTTACAATAAATCACATGTGCAGAATGATTCTTCTTCTATTCAGACCACTATTATAGTTCCATCTCATGATTCTCCTTCTTGATATTGCTTCTCATGAGACATCACATACTAGTTCTCATACTCCTTCATATTATGTTGATGATCCTATTGATAGTATGCTTAATGACATTCTTCTATCTCGAGTCTCTATTTGATGTCGATGAAATAATTGATATTCATGATTCTCCTACTTTTGATTATTTGGAGTGTGAATCTTTGTCAACACTTTCTCCCAAGGTTACATCTAGCATAGTGCATGATTCATCTCCATTTATTGGTTCTTCTTCTCCTACCATTTCATCTCCTCCTATCACATCATCTACACCTATTATTTCATCTTCTCCTCCTACAGATGTTTCTTATGTTATTCCTACCACTGCTTATGGATGTTCCATCTATTTCACCTACTATAGCTTCTTTGGCACCCACCCCTAGTGTGCCTTTAGCATCAAAATATCCTTTATCTTCTCTTGATATTCCCATGATCACTCACAATGGAAAGTTACAACCACTTAATACATTATTTCCATATCCTACTATTCCTTCACAGGATATCATATCTCTCATGCATGTCATAGGTCAATTACAATCTCAGGTTCAGTCACTCACTTTATAAAGTAGGTATTACTATGCTTATGTTGACAACAACTCATTACATGACAAACCTATACCTAAGAAGATTCATAACTTTTCATTTCACAAGGACTTTATCATGCCTACATTCACATGTTTTGATGGTACTGGTGACCCTCATGCACATCTCCAACATTACCACATGGCTATGACCTCCTATTATAATGATAGATTATTGCTTAAGGCCTTTATTGAGTAGGAAAAATATGGCACTAAGGAGAGGGCACATAGAATATTTGCACTCGATGTGAGAAGGCATATTTGAAGGCGCAAAAGAGAGATTGATTCAGACTTAGCCATTTTCATGGTTACAGGATATTTTTGGAGATAGCGTGCATAGCACACAATGGGATGGAGACTTGCGCGACATAAAAATGATATTTTAGGAAGAGCATCTTCTAAGCACCATGCATGAGTTTGAGTTAATAATAGGATTACTATTTCATTAACTATAAGAGATCTATTATTAGCGCAATTGTATGTGTGCATGTTATTGTGAAGGCGCATGACTATTTTCAGCATGCGACCTATTTTGGGAAGTGCGTAAGTAGTGAAGGGAAATTCCCCACCCTTATAAATATGTATTAATCTATGTAGTTAGGAATATATATTGTGTATGAACTATTGTGGAGTTATGTTGCCTGATCTGATGCACACATAAATTTATGATACTAATTATTGTAAGAAGCTTTTGTATTTACTGTGTTTTAATATAATGGAGTGTATTAGGTGAATAATGGTGTTAAACATGACTGTAAGTGGTTCTTGCATGGTTTAATTCACTATTTTCATCACTTAATTCATGATTATTTTAGATCTAGATCTGGAATACGCTCTGTGGAATAATTATGCTATTTATGGATATGAATATATTACATCTTCATCATGTTCACATCCTATACAACCAACTCTAAGGAGGGGCCTGGTACCTTTGTGTGCTTTGGGTGAGCTCTCAACTCAAATTGGGAGATGTGCCAGGTGCACTGGGCTATTCGTGGCAAAGTCTAGGCTACATCATTGGTTCCATTATTGGGACCTCTTTTTGATTGTTTTCGGGATGGTTCGCAATGAAGACGTCTTGGTTGACCCTAGTAAGTGTTGAGAAGTGGATAAAAGATCTCGAAGAAGAGTACGCATGGAGGTTCAACACTAGATCTGAGTTTGACGCATGCGCATGGGTGGAAAAGAATCTATATGATCAGTATTTATGAGAGATTCTTTGTTATTTTCCCAATAGAATTGTACATGCAGTGGCAGTTTACTTATGCATCTAAATGGAATTATCAGTATCTCACACTTATCTAGACATAAGAAGAATTCCAGGCCTTGTATGATGTTGATTTGATTTGGATATGGACCATGGATAATTGGTTCCATGTTGTTTTGAATAGCTATATTCTGGAGTATTCAATTTCCACTTATTCTTTCCTAGAGGTAGCCGAGTTCCAATTTTTACGGTATCATAGGGAAACTTACTTGCAAGGAATTCCACTGGTGATCAAGATCTTGATGGTAACCCTGAACTTAGAGGAAAAAATGATGACTAACTAAACCCCACCATGCGTTGGGACAAGAGCGAGTTTGGTGAAATATGGTGGACCCTACTACAGAAAGGAAAAGAGAAGAAAGACATCTTAAGTACAATGAGGTATGCAAGAGGGAGATAGAGAAGCAACGTGACATTGTAGAATGGATGGCGTTGAGGAGATATATGGCTCATGAAGGATTTGGAGCTCACGCGAAGGAACGGAGCCGGACCATCAATAACTACCCCATTTAGGAAATCATGACAGGGAACCCTCCTCAGTCTCACATAGGAGTATGCCAGCAGAGACGACATGGGCCACAAGTGAGCTTCTAAATATACCTAGCAACCTAGCCCTTGTGCTTGGTTTTCGAGTACCTAGTACATCAAATAGTCAACACGCTAATTTGGATACTAGGGAAGAAGGATTAAGTCACATATTAATTACATATATGGAAGGGAAAACATCTTCATTGTTTTTTGGAGGTACCTTTTTAGGTGCATCATCTGCATAGAATTCAAGCACGTAAAATTTGGGGCTCACTTAGGGATTAATACAACCACGTAGAATGTAGGAGTTTAGTACAATACTACGATGGTACACATGGAAGTACATCTTCCTGGTCCACTTCTGACTACATGTGGAGGATTAGGGGGTGTAGGTGGCTCTAGTTTGGGTGGATCTGGTGGTTCTAGAGGTAGAGGAAACACAAGAGGTTCTAGATTAGGTGGGCAGGGTCCACACCAACTCCAAAATATTTACATGGAGATTTCTATTCATTTTATAGAGTATAGGGGCATAGAAGATGATTACGAGCAGGTGCACATGTGTGAGATATTGTAGCATGTAAAAGGAATCGTGGCTTCCGAGCACAAGGCAAGTCAATTTACATCTACATTGCGAGGGATGCATGTATAGTTAGTACAAGAATTTTGACCTTGATCAAACTTACATAGATTATGTAACATTCAAAAATGCATTCCTTAAAGAGTTTTGTATCCCTAAATTTGAGTAGAAGATTATAAGCACGCTCAAGGATATTAAACAAGGCACTCTTGAGAGTGTTTGAAAGTATGATGCTAGTATCAAAACACTTTTATCTAAGCTTTCTTGTGATTTTCCATGAAGCTAGCATGCACAATGGTTCATTGGTGTCTAATCACACCTTTTAGAAGGGCATTTTCACATAAGACATACACTAATCCATGCGAAGCACTTGAAGAATCTTTGCGTGCTAAGGTAGTCGGGAGTATAGACATTAGAGTTAGCCCATTCTTTGAAGCACAAATTGCAGCTATGGAAAAGTAGTTAGAGAAACGATCAAAGAACTTGGCACATGAGGCGCTTACACTAGGATTTGGTGTAAAGAATGTCAAGTAGAAGGAAAACCAAAGATAGTTGTCCCCACAGAACAATACGTTCATTATTGCTAGATTGTGAGATATGTCACCTAAACCATGATGCTAGCCATTGTCCATTATTACAACGCATGATAAGGAAAAATGTATCTTGCTATTGTAAGATTTTCTAGTCCACAACTCATGATATAGAAGATTGTAGGTTGATTGGTCATATCCATGATGTTATAGATATTGGTGTGTGATAGACAGGAGTATCAGATAACTCTAAGGGTAAAGGTGAGCACCATGATTGGAATCACAATCAAGCACACTATTAATGGAATGAGGGATGTTATGAAGGGGACATGACAGAGTTTGATGATACCATGGTGGATTCAAGGGTCAAGGCCATGGTGGTGGGCGAAGAAAATTCCCTCGCGAAACATGATTTACATGTGAATCACCTGACCACTACAGGTGTGAATGTCCTCAAAATATTACATGTTATTTCTATGGGAATAATCATAGCTATGAGGAATGCTCGGATCTATATGAGCATATTAGCAATGAATCGTTAGGATACAACACGTTGTGGAAAACCAATGGATGCCAAAGTTGGCACCGAAACCTGAGGTATTTCCTGTGAAGATCACTACATGCACTTTGAAGCTACACACACTAGAGAGGCATTACCATATAAGCCTACCATCACTAAGGAGGACATTTTGCATGTAAGGTACCCGGATCCTACGCATTAGAAGGAGGTTTATTAGGAGACCATGGAAGTACTCAGATACCTTCAAGGGGAAATACAATGTTTAAAGGAGCAATCATGGAAGATGGAACAGAAGAAGGTAGCAGAGACAGTCTAGTTAGATATTGATGACTTGAAGGAGGTATGTAGAATGTTACACCAGGAGAATATTATTCCATTACTACGGAGTTAGCTAAAGGGAAACACTCCACGTGTAAATACTCGAAAATGGGATTCATATCCTGCGTGCAAATATCCCCTCCATATCTTAGATTATGACAAGGAGATCACTCTGAATGCTTTTATCAATGGATGGCTCTTGAGTAATATATTGATTGACACAGGTGCAAAAGTAAATGTGCTTACTTTAGATGCATGGGTACATATGGGGAGACCTTTAGTATAGCCATATTCTAAAGTACTATTTATGGCTAATCAAACTAAGTCCAATCCTATCATAGTTTTAAAAGATGCCTCCATTACTATACTGAGGGCCAAGTTTCTTTGGGGATTTTGAGGTCTTAGCTCTTGAAAAAGTAGACAATTTCCTAGCTTTGTTTGGCCACCCTTAGTGTTACACAAACAATGTTGATCTTTAGTTCATTCAGGAATATATTAGTTTTGAGAACAAGGAGGAAAGATTTATTATCCCTTTAATAGATGGAAACTCTGTGCCCTATGTTGAGGCTTTGAGTGAGGAATATCTAAATAAGATTTATGTATGCATCATCCGGGACCCAGAAGTACTCGATCCATCTAAGGAAGGAATCCTTCAATGGGAAGATGCATAGTCTATTAGTGATACTATAAGTATTGCTTGTGATGATTGGGCTCATGGTACTTATGATATGGTTGGGTGCAAATTAAGGAGCGCATTTGTGTGGAAAATAAAACCTTGTTGCATCAGGAGGATAGGTAACAACTATGTACCTCAATGCACTGGAGAAGGAGATCCTATGGTATTCTTGTGTGCCATGGAGGAATAGTGGATAGACTAATTGAAAAGAAGAAATATGTTAGCATATACCCTATGTGGGACAATAGCATGTTGGTGGGTGATTTACAAGGATAATCTTGTAGAATGGAATGAAATAAATATTTCTCTTACAACTCAATTTTCCAGGAGCAATGCACCTACTCAAATATTCACTTATCATGGTAATAAACCCATTGGCACCACGTTCAATAGTGTGAGAGGCTCGACGGAGGGGAAGGAAGCTTTACCACCTTCTTTATGGGTGCAAAAACTTTATTCCACTTTACAAGGCAGCGCACACATTTGGTATGTATATGTGCAGCTACATAGAGAAACCCGGAAATTGGTAGGATTACGAAAAATTGGTAGGATTTGATTACGGGTATGGTCCAAAATTATGACTACTTATCTACTAAACCTCTAGTAAAAGAGGAATTAAGGGTTATAAATTATTTAACTATGGGATAAAATGCAAAGGTGAAAGAACTCGTTTAGGAGTTATTTTATGAGAATGAATCGGGAGCAAACTTTGATGAAGAAACAAAGATAGATGCCATGCTACTTAAGCATGTTTGCTTTGAGAAATAAAAGGGAAGATGGTCCACATAGAAGATGACGAGGAAGTAGAAACTCTAGTTATAGATCATTCAATAGGTACACACGAGGTCTTAGATTTTGTGGATAACAACACACATGCCTATCATGAACTGTGAGGAAAAATAAAGTGAATATTGGTATGGAGTTTGAGCCTAAAGAGGCAATAATTAGAGATTATTACTCTGAATATGAAGTGGTAAAGATAGTGGAGTTGCTCCGTGATTTTCAGGACTTATTTCCTAGGGGCTACCATGAATTAAAAGGAGTGCATGAATCATTAGGAGAGATGAAGATAAAGCTTAAGGAAGGTGTGCACCCAGTCAGGAAGAGACCCTACAGGATGAACCCTAACCTGCATGTAAAAGTTAAAGAAGAAATTGACAAGATGTTGAAGTTTGACATCATCAATCCCCTAGAAGAATCAGAGTGGGTTAGCCCCATGGTTATCAGTATAAATAAAGATGGTTAGATTAGGATTTGTGTGGATTATAGAGAATTGAATGTTGCATGTGTGATTGATCCCTTTCCTACACCTTTCACAGAGGATATATTAGAAGGTGTTGCAGGGTGTGAAATCTATTCTTTTACAGATGGATTATCTGGTATCATCAAGTCACACAGAATATTTGCATGTGGTAGCAAGGCATATTTGAAGGCACAAAAGGATAGGGAAAGAAACACATGTAAAAGACTAATTGATTTAGGACTTAGCCATTTTCATGGTTACGGGCTATTTTTGGAGATAGCGTATGGAGCACACAATGGGATGGAGACTTGCGTGACACACAAATGTTATTTTGGGAAGAGTGTCTACTAAGTGCCATGCATGAGTTTGATTTAATAATAGGATTACTACTACCAGTTAACTATAAGAGATCTATTATTAGCACACTTACATGTGTGCATGTTATTGTAAAGGTGCATGACTATTTTCAGCATGCGACCTATTTTGGGAAGTGTGTAAGTGGTGAAGGGAAAGTCCCCACCCTTATAAATATGTATTAATCTATGTAGTTAGGGATATATATTGTGTATGAACTATTGTGGAGTTATGTTGCCAGATCTAATGCGCACATAAACTTATGATACTACTTATTGTAAGAAGCTTATGTATTTATTGTGTTTTAATATAATGGAGTGTATTGGGTGAATAATGGTGTTAAACATGACTATAACTTGTTCTTGTATGGTTGACTTCACTATGTTCATCACTTAATTCATGATTCTTTTAGATTTATATCTGGAATATTCTCTATGGAATAACTATACTATTTATGGATATGAGTATATTACATCTTCATCATGTTCGCATCATGTACAAGCAATTCTAAGGAGGGGCCTCGTACCTTTATGTGCTTTGGGTGAGCACTCAACTCAGTGGGTGATGTGCCAACGTGCTTGGGTTATTTGTGGAAAGTTATAGGCTGCATCAGCCTTTCGACACAATCTTACCGATGAGGCTTTACAATGGTATACTCATCTTCCTTTTGGGTCTTTTATTACTTACCATGACATGGAGGACGCTTTTATCCATCGTTTTATCATGAATAATTTCCCTAGAGTTACTTATGACCATCTACCAACTTTACATCATGGCACATCATAACATATCAAGGATTATATCTTATGGTTCAATGCTTGTATGCATCAAATAGTATTCCAACCTATCGATCTAGAGAAGCAATTCATTTTCTGTCATGGTTTGATTCCCACGCTTAAGAAAAGATTGCAATATGATACATGTGATTCATTCATTCTTTTGTGTTATAAATTCATTGACCTAGAACAATATCTTCTCACAACACATGTCATTGATCCTCCACTTATCTCTACTACTAGTGTATCATCTAGTTCTCCTCCATTTCCATTGGTTGAGCCTCCTACATAATCTACATCTCAACCTACCAAGCAAGCTCAACCTACTACATCACAGAAGCATACTTCTTCTCCTCCTCTATGACATGCTACTTCTCCTTCTACTCCATCTTTTTCATATGAACCATTACACTTCTCTCATCATGCTCGACCACATGATGTGTTTCTTACTTTACTTGATATGCATCTAATTTGCTTACCCTCAAACCATCATCATCCACAACATCATCTACAATGTCAACATGATCAACCTTATTGTAATTATCATTATATCAATGGCCATAGGGAAAATGATTACTTTTCCCTTCATGATAGATTGCAAAAATTAGAGGATAAGGGAATCATTTCCTCTGAGTTATTTCCCACATGAGAAATTCATCTCTCCTCTACCTCATCGCGAGGATTCTACTAGGTGTGATTTTTCTCCTTTGTTTGGTGCTCGGTCATGGTTCATTCACCACCGCATTTTATCACTCATGTGTACTCTCCACCACATCCATCACATCCACTTCATCCATCTCATCCACCACATAATGTTCTTGTGTCACATTAGATTTCATAGCCCTCGACATTTGCCCGTCCCACTTTGTTGCTCCACATGATATTTAGTTTGGTTCATATGCTCACACTTTGCTTCCATGCCACATGCTTCCACCACTTCATGTTGCCTCGGTCTCTGGTAGGTGATTATTATCACCTTACCCCCGATGACGTACTTGTGTTCTTAAAATTATTACCACGATTATTAAGGGATTTACTTTAAGAACCTTTCACCACACGCTTCATCGATTCATCTAGCATACTCAATCATTTCTGGATGACATACTCTTGCTTTATATGGTTCATTATTGACTATTGAGGGGTCTTAACTAAATGAACCTCATAATCCATATGCTAGGGGCATCACTAATATTCCCCCCATGTTCATCATACCAACATATTACAATCACATCACATTGTCACATCAAGAAGCATCCATCATGATAGGTCATTTTACAAATCATACATTATTTATCCTCACATACATTCTACTATCATCATTACACTAACTACACATTACAAATCCATTTAACAAATGTGAACATCACTCAACTCATTAAGCATCATATCTGGTAACAACAATTATACTACATACAACAATCCTTGTAAACAATATCATCACAATACCTATTTTTCCTATCATCATCAATAAACACGAATGATATCCAAGACATTACATACAATCATACATCATCAATCACATAATGATATCAACACACATCAAAAGCAATCATCATATACCAATAAAATTATCTACATATATCGATTCTGACAAAAATATTTTATCACTGGGGGAAACTCCCCTACATCATATACATAAAATATAACTCAAATCTCAACATCATTATCACTCTCTTGAAATTTATGGCTCACCACTAATTCTACCTCATTGGTCATGACCTTAATACCTCTAAATATACCTCCAAGGTAGTGTAACCTTAGTTGAATTCTCTATAAACTAGACTTGCAACTCGACATAACATGCAAAAACATCCTACGCTAATGGACCACCACCCGCCACCTCTCTGGCTCGTCACATATCCTCGCGTTCCTCATCTCTCTTACTCAACAGTAGAGTACACGTCACTACTACTATGGCCACCCAGCTTTGGCTCAAACAAATGGGATGCTCTCCTGTAATGTCATCCACATGTTCTAATATCCCTCCCCTCGAAATTACGTTAATCGGCACATCCCGCATCAATGTGTGGATGGATGTGTCCACTATCAAGGACCAATATGTGTCACCTACAAAACAATAATGCATTAGATAACCATTACTATCATATAATTAAACAAAAACACAATCTACATAACTATAAAAATACTCACACTCTGCTATAGCTACGGCCACATTATCGGGGACATGTGCTTCCCCCTCTCTGTCTCCTCCATGTGGTAATCCCACTACAACCGTGAACAATGTAAAGAAGAATACCCATCAATTCATTTCCTACCACATGTGGTGATCCTCGGTATACCTCGTATCATCCTGATTCTATCGGCTCTATCACCATGTCTACCTCATCTATCCCAGGAGGTACTAGTTGCTCTCTTGTGGGCCCTGGTCTAGCTCCAACCCTCCTCGGTGCTCTAATAGCTCTTAACCACACATATGGCTCTAGGGCACATCATAAGCCATACCAAGATATCTCGATACCCTATGAACTCATATGCTAAACAAACACCATGATCGATAAGACAAAATAAATTTGCAATAATAACTTTACATAAACCTTTGCAAACAAATGAGAAAAATATCATATACTATTGTGGAACTCAATTAAATACAATGAGAATGGGCATTACTTATATAGGAAAGGAATAACAATCTAAGAACCAGTCAAGGTCGTATATCAAGCCATAAATCAAGGAAAGAACTATTCATCAAAAACTAGTCAAGACCATAGATTTAGGAGAGAAATAAATCATCTAGGAATCTATTCAATACCATAGATCAAGGAAAGAACTATACCTAACAACTAGATAATATCCCCCTAATATCTAAATAAATAAAAATAAATATCCACACACATAAGTGGGTGAGGATAAATACAATAAAGGTAAATAAATTACTTAGGTGAACATGAGATAATGTAAATATCTACTCTAACACCCCCTCTTAAGTGAAGATGAGGGCCAAAATAGAAGTGACATGTCCATAGTATGAGTCTTGACAACTAGGCATAATGAGTACTCATGTACAATATATCCATGAAGAAATATCAAACCAAAAGAAGGAAATGATCCTGCTAGAAGGAAAGAGAAAGAAGAAGAAGAAGGAAGATGTTCTCTCTAACACCCCCAAGAACAACATCTAAAAACCCCAAAGCATGCCACGTAGCTCAAGGTAGTGAAGTGATGCAAATGGCTTCGTAAATATGTCAGTAACCTACTGCTGAGTCAGAATGTACTCCAAGCAAAGAAATCCATCCTGAATGTGTTGATGAATGAAGTGGATGTGTATCTCAATATGCTTGGTCTGCTTTGGTGCTCAACTGGGTTGCGAGAAATGTGAATTGCACTTTGGTTGTCACACCAAAGTATAGTCGGTGAATCTGTGGGAATCCAAACTCTATCAATAATTGTCGAAGCCAAAGAATTTGTTGACTCATTGTAACTTGTTTGCCTGTACTCTACCTCTAAAGATGAAAGTGCAATAGCATGTTGCTTTTTGCACACCCAAGAAACTGGAGAAGAACCAAGATAAAAAAAAGATAGCCATAAGTGGAATGCACTGTCATCAATAGAACCTACCCAATATGAATCTGTATATCCAACCAATTGAGTAGAACCCCTAGTGTAGTGTAGGCCAAAGTGGGAAGTGCCTGCAAATAGCACAAAATCCTTTTAGCAGCCTTGTTAGGTGACTACTATGAGGAGAATGTGCAAACCGAGATACAAGCCCTACTACAAATGAAATATCAAGGTGAGTATGGGTCAAGTACATGAGACTTCTAACCAACTACCTATACAAAGTAGGATCACAAAGTGGAGTGGTACATGTGGAAGTAAGAGTAACCCCAGACTAAAAAGGAGATGGACTTGGCTTGCAATCAGCCATATCAAAGCATTGAAGAAGATCATGGGTGTACTTTTGCTGACTCAAATGAATCCCTGAATCTGTTGTAAGAAATTTGTAAACCAAGGAAATAATGCAATAACCTAAGATCATCATGTCAAACTGTGTAGAAAGATCCCTCTGAATAGTTTGAATGTGGGAAGAAGAGTTGTTAATAAGTAATAGATCATCAACATACAAGACAAGTATCACAATATCCTCACCAACATGTTGGAGATACATTGTATGATCGGAGTGGAAAAAAAAAACTAGTAGATAGAAGAAAATAATCCATCTTCTCATACCAAGCTCAAGGGCTTGTTTGAGACCGTAGAGAGACCTTTAGAGCCTATAAACAAGAGAAGAATCCTAAACAAATCCAGCAGGTTGCTCCATGTATATTTCCTCTTGTAAATCTCCATGTAAGAAGGCACTCTTCACATCCATCTGGTATACGGGCCACCCCTGATGCAACAATAACAAGTACAAGGCATATAAATCCATCTTGGCAAAGTGCAAAATTCTCAGAGTAATCAATACCTTCAACTTGTGAAAAACCCTTTGCAACAAGATGAGCCTTATACTTGTCAATGGACCCATCAACTGCATATTTGGTTTGGTATACCCACTTACACCTAACCATCTTTCTTCCTTTAGGAAGAGATACCAAATCCCAAGTATGATTCTTCATCAAAGAAGAATACTCAGCTGTCATCGCATCATCCCACTCTTGTATCCCATGAGCCTTTGAAAAATACTATGGATCCTCAAAAAATTCTTGACACAAAAGTCCATAGAACTTGTAGAATGTGCGTGATGATGCCTAGTGGGTGGAAGATCCTATATGAAAGGTGTTGCCTCATATAGTATGAGCCCACTTAGGCATAGTGACAACATCAGTGGGAATAGGATCCTCAACAACATCTATAACCTCCTCATCAACCTCCTCAAAGAAAGGATCCTCAAGATGAGATGAAGAAGGAGGAGGCATGGAAGAAGATGAAGAATCATGAGGAGTGAAGTGCTCATCAAACTAAACATGTGTTCGAAAAAGAACATCATGAGTATCAGAATCTAAAAGTCGATAAGCTCTCATGTCCTCACAATACCCTACAAATCAAGGGTTTTCTCTTCTTATCCAAAGCTTTCCTTTTCTTCTTTGGCACAAAGGCCCAAGCATGGCTCCCAAAGACTCAAAAAAATGAGACATCGGCTTAGTGTTGGACCAAGCTTCCTCTGGAGTCAAATGCTCAAGTGCTTTGTGTGGTGTGCGATTTTGAATGTAGTTAGCACAATTAACTTACTTCTTCCCGTAGATAGGAGGTAAATCTCTAGAATGCATCATATAGTTAGCCATTTCCTTCAAAGTTATATTCTTCTATTCTACTAATCCATTTTTTTGTGGAGTATGAGGAACAAAATGTTGGTGAATAATGCCTTGAGTTGCAAAAAAATTAGAAAACTCATTGTTGAAGTACTCCCCCCATTATCAGTGTGAAGGTTCTTTATGCAACTAGAAGATTGTTTCTTACCAAATCCTTGAAGACTTTGAAGTGTGAAAAAACATCACTTTTGTACTTGAGAAAATAAACCCAAGTACGCCTCGAGAAATTATCAATAAAGGTAAGTGCATACTTAGCTCCATTGAAAGAGGGGGTAGGAAAAACCATCAAGTCACTATGCACAAGCTCAAGTGGTGAAGAAAATCTCTTGGAAAAATTCTTAGGAAATGGATCTTGGTGTTGTTTCCCTAATGCACAGCTAGAGAAAACTCCCTCAAGACAAGAAACTCTAGGAAGACCATCTACCATACCATGAGTGCTCAACTCCTTCAAATATCTGTAATTGAGATGTCCAAATATTTCATGCCAAAGCTTACTCTCTAAATCTGCATGAGAAACCAATCATGTCCCTATAGAGGAAGTGTCATCAAAACCCTCAAAGTGATATAGTCTAGAACTATGATCAACAATACCTTGAGCAACAAGTGAATGAGGCTCCAAAAAAAGTTCATTATACTTTGCCCCATGTGGTGTAAAATTCATTATTTTTCCTTGACTAGAATGAAAAATTTGATATACATAAAGAAAATTTGTGGTAATGTTAGGAACATATAGTGCATCTTGGATACTGCCACCATCAAGGTGTATATCACCTTTTCCCTCAACATAAAGAAAGGAAGAATCTCCAACCTCAATTTTGGAAGTAGAACTCAAACCTAGAGAAACAAAAGACTCCTTGGAAGAAGTCATGTGATGAGAAGCACCAAATCTATAACCCAACTATCTGCAAGTGGTGACTGAGATCTCCCAACAACATTAAGTGCTTTGCCATGTTGATTAGAAGGAGGTGGAGTGGAGATAGAAATTTTGTGTTTCTTGACTACATCCTCTAAGGCTTGCATTCACTTATAACACCTATGTTCTTCATGACCACTACCCCCACAAAAAGAGCATGAAAGGCTAGACTTATTCTTGGATTTAGAAGACTCCTTGGGTTTAGAGTTGTTTTCTTTGGGTTTAGGAGCACTTTGAGATGGAGAAGGGGTGGATTTGGTTTTACTTTTTGGTTTTCCCTTGCCCTTAGGATTAGATGCAACTAATTCCTTTTGAGAGGTGGAAGACTCAAGGTGAGACAATTTGGATTCTTCCCTAGTAAGTCTTTCACAAAATGTTTCTAAGTCAGGCATTTTGAATGTGTCACCTAAGGCATCCATGCTAGAGAAAAAGGTAGAAGAAAATATTTGAAATGGTCCTCTCAACTTGGATAGAATCAAGTAAACACACTCTTCATCTTTCTTATCTCTTCCACTCCCCTTCAACTGTGTCAACAAATGCTTGAACTTGGTAAGATAGTCTATAATTGTTGGAAAATCTTTAGGATTAAGAGAGGTGATCTCAATTTCAAGTTGCATGGCTCTCATATGATCCACCTTACCAAATAAATCCTCCAATTTCTCCCATATTTTGAAAGGAGAGTCACATTTTTCCAAATGAAACAAAATATTGTCACTTACATAAGTTCCTATCAAACCCATACACTCATCAAATTTGCACTGGTACTTGAAATTTCTCATATTCTCTAGTGAACACTGGTTGTTCTGAAGAAGTTAAAGCCCATAATCCTTTCCTCTTAATTATTGTTTCCATTCTTGGTTTCCATGTGTGGTAATTATGTGTTGTTAATGGCTCAACATGATCTAATGTAGAATTAGATAAAGATTCCATCTCTCAAAAATCACCAAAAGAAATGTAAGAACCAAGCAATGCAACAAGACCCCCAAGCAATGCAACAAGAGCCCCCAGATTTTGGCACTTTATAATGAGTGTGTGTTACAATATGGCACTTTATAATTATTGTTCAATTCTCAAAATAAATATTTCCAATGGAAATAACACAAAAAAACAAACACTTTTGCAAAAAAGGCACTCAAAATCGAGTTACCGATCAAAAGATACAAGTTTTTCAATATTATGCTCTACTATTTATTTTAGTTGCCACTAAAATAGAATAAAAATTTCTTGCCTTCACCACACAAATAAAATGAAAGGGGGATGGAGTTAAGCACTCTACTAGTAGAAATCACAAGCTTTAAGCCCTCATATGACCATACCATATGACCAAGGGCTAAGGATTTCAATGGGTAGTCTGAAAATGCTACACCAAAACAAAAAACAACTAGTGTAGATCTCGAGAAACGCAAAAGAACCCAAAAATATAATTTTTGGGTTTTATTCCTCACTAGCATGGATTCCAAAGTAGTGCATTATGTACCTTTGCATTAACAAAAAACTCAAAAACTGATTTCCTCAAGAAATGGTCAAGTTTATGTTTATCGATCTTAGGTTTGCCACCTTACAATCCAATGGAAGGATACGTTTTCAATAAAAACACACGCAACAACAAAATATGAACAAATACCAAATATATGAATATTTAAAGAACTTATTTACAAAATAAAACTTACAACATGTGTCAATAAAAATATCATATCTACGATACCATAAAAGGAATGATAACCAGGATCGTACCAAGCAAGAACTCATATGTTAATCAAACA
Organism: Taxus wallichiana var. yunnanensis; assembly: GCA_018340775.1. Lineage (NCBI taxonomy): Eukaryota > Viridiplantae > Streptophyta > Pinopsida > Cupressales > Taxaceae > Taxus > Taxus wallichiana. The sequence continues at coordinate 812,007,266 of CM031242.1, read as the reverse complement.
CCACGATCAAAAAGATGAAAGCAATTCACCGAGAATAAATTTACATAAACCTTTGCAAACAAATGAGCAAAATATCATATATTATTATGGAACTCAATGAAATACAATGAGAATGGGCCTTGCTTATATAGGCAAGGAATAACAATATAAGAACTAGTTAAGGTTGTAGATCAAGCCATAAAACAAGGAAAGAACTAGTCATCAAAGAACTAGTCAAGACCATAGATTTAGGAGAGAACTAGACATCAAGGATCTAGTCAATACCATCGATCAAGGAAATAACTATCAATCAATACCAAAGATAAAGGAAAGAACTATACCTAACAACTAGATAAGATCACCCTAATATCTAAATAAATAAAAAGAAATATCCACACACATAAGTGGGTGAGGATAAATACAATAAAGGTAAATAAATTACCTAGGTGAACATGAGTTAAGGTAAATACCTACTCTAGCGTGTGTGTGTGTGTGTGTGTCTTAGCTCTCTCTCTGCTCGTGGACCTCTAACTAGCCTCAACACTGATATTTGTTCATAGGCCCATACATGTAATAGTGTAGTAGCTCATATCCCACCTCTGTGCTCCTCCCGAGTAAATCTGTATAAATCTATATATAGGTTGGCCAAAACACATCGTGCCCACACATATCTAGTACTATCCTCCTCTATACAATGGAAAATATCATGCATCTTATACAAGATGCCCACACCTCCTCCCTTTACTGCGATCAATGAAGTAATAACCATGACTATGAACTTCCGCAAGCACGGAACCCCAAGCCTCAAAATAACATCCAAACTAATATGGGCCTCGGTAGGTACTCAAGTCCCCAAAAATATCATCTAGCTGCTCACATATGTCTCTCCATGTTCACCACAACCATGTTGTGTACCCTCTCACCGAAAACTTGTAATCGAAGTATGTGATATATATCCTCTAACTTGATTGTCATCTTGCCCGTAGGAAACCAAAAAGTACAAGTATCCGCACACCACCTCTCACATAAAGCTGTCAACATAGGCATATTAAGAGGCACATCCCCCATCCATGCTATGTGTCGCGAGGACATCACATCCATAACCTCTCAATCATCATCTAAAAAACCTAGCCCAAGAAAAGTACTCAAATGATGACCCTCGCGGAACTCCTCAAGTGAATATCCCTTTGCACAACACAAAATGACACCAAACGCAGTGTTAGAACACTATACAAATCCAAAATCACTCACTTACAACATTACTACACATCCAAAATCACATTTACACCATACTAGATTGAATACACACTCTCTGGACTAGGGCGCCCGGGAGCATGACACCAATGCCCGGATCTGGGTAATCTTGTCTCGAAGGATACTAGCACCTTCCCGTTATTGTCCGGATCTCAAACATCGAGAAAATTCAAAATCACAATTATGTACATATTCAATAAAAATGACTAGCACACATATTTTTCACAAAAACATTGCACTTACCAACTTTGTCGCCGTACTTTCGACACCACGATGGTTCTTTACCATCTCAAAACGGCTACGTCATGTTGCTCTCACTTCTAACATGCTTACACAATTAGAGCTCACTCTCACACTCATGTAAAAATACAAATGAGTTTACTAATCACTTTTTCACTTTACTATTTATAGTCACTTTTCATTATTCACACTATTATCATTATATTTTACGTTCACCACTCAAATAATACACACTACACAATTTTTTCCATATCTTGAGCGTTTACTCTGATTTCCACCTTGTTTATGACATTCTTTTTAGAATTCCATTTGCCATTGTATCATACACATGGAACACATGTTATCTCTCCTTGATGTTGTCTTTCACTCAATATATACACATTTTGGCATTATTTATCATACACTATCTATCTTGAGCTTACTTTTGGCTCAAAGCATTCGTTATTCTCATTACTTCCCCTTTTTAAAAAGGGGGCATACAATTAGGGGTCATCCTATAATTCCCCTTACACCATTATATGATCAATCAACACTATTAATTCGTCATTTTCAAACATTTCCTAATGCATCATGTGATATTTCATCACTTCCCCTAATGACCTAACATGGGGAAAAAAAAACAACTTCTCTATGTGATATCTCATCAATTTCTATCAACTCCCCCTACTGACCTAACCTAGGGAAACAACAATAAAATATCTCCATGTGATCGTTCATCAATTTCTATCCATTCCCCCTAATTACCTAACTGCGGGAAATTAGCATAAAACCTCTCTACAAAAACCAATCAAATCAATCAATCAACGTATTCAAGTTTCTAACAATCGATATCATACCATTCAATCAATAAGAAACAACACAATTGGTCTCCCGTGATGACCTAACTTTGGAGTTTAATTCATACTTTCCCAAATGACCTAACTTGGGAATTTATTCTATACTTGGTGTTTGCTTCAATATGACCTAACTTGGAAGCCATCGTGCATTTGGAGTTTTCTTCCAGATGACCTAGCTTGGAAGCCATCACATTGTGGCGACACCCATGGAGTGGGGGTAAGAGTGCCTTTCCTATACCACTCCTATATGGGTAAACTATTTCATCAAATTATTTTGGATCCAAAACCACAAATTTTTTGATTTGAGTCATCTATAGTGTCTAGATATTGAGGATGCGGTTAACGGTCGAGAATCATATACTTTTCTCCCTACTCTCTTCATATGGCAGCGGGAGCGCTCTAATCCTCTAGTCAATTATTTGTATACATGTAATTAGTATGGGAGTTGATCACTCCCTACCCCATCTCATTTTCATCATACAACATTCAAAATCATCAATCATCCAATATTACAAGCATCACTCTCATTTAGAGAAGTTCATCACGATATTACATCTCCCACTACGTTGCATGGATCAACATATTGATCCATGGTTCAGCATGCTATATGAATCTTTCGGAACAATTTTCTACCATATCTACATGTTCTACTACAACATGACCTTCTCCAAGTTTCTCTCAAGTACACATCTCTAACTACTTTATGTTACCGAGATTTTGCTCACCAACATAAATTAGGGGAAAATGTAGTCACAAAATCACACACTTACTAATATAATTATACCACCAAGTATGTTGTTTTATATATGGATCTTGCGTAAGAAAATTATTCACTAATGACCCATCTCATAGTACTATTGTTAGACTAGTTGGTCATTGTCATTGTTTTTCTTACACAATCATCAATTAATTGCACAGTTCTAGTCATCTCTCAAGGAATCTTAGTTGTCATTATTCACTTAGTTTTCGTCTTTAGTCTTTGACTAGGGTGCCTAGGAAGGGATTAGGGTGCCCCGGGTGCCATAGCCCTCATTTCTAGATGCCTTGGTCTTGGTCACACTTGTTTCTCATTTAGATGTTTGAGGTCGAGTCTTTATGCTTTTTCCTCCCATTACCCTAGGTACTAGTCGGCATGTCGAGTCATTAGTGTCGCAATTTGAGCAAGAGGTCCCTATATAAACATAACATAAATACTACCTTATGGGTGGACTATTATATACTAAGGGCTATCTATCTACATAGAGCAAGGGACTAAATTTGGGAATTTTTGGTCATTAAAACATGCACCCGCATCTCGGATCTAGGAAAACTGATTTATTTGAGACAACAATGGAACTGTCTCCAAGTTATGGGACCTTGTGCACTTGAGACAAATCTCCTCAAAATCCTAGTTCCTCTATCTATTTCTACTGCTACTACTACTCCTAATGCTGGAAGGGAAAACTAAGTTAAAAGCGCCAAGGACCAGGGATAGAAAGATACGAAATGAAAACTAAACTAAGGGAGGTGATAGTACCAGAAAAGAGGTATGAACACTATTTGTTCTAAGTGAAAATGAAATAAAAGGCATCGGGGAAGCCTCGACATCGCGAGAACAAACCATAACGTATTTTCACAATCAGATTCGCTAAAACACAACTAAAATGGAGCTGCAAGGGACGTAAGGTGACACAACAAACACACAATGCAAAAGGAAGGAAAGAAGAAGGAATGCAAACACGTTAGGATAGAGAATAGCCACAAAAAAATGCTTCCATTACTTCCAGAAATGCATAGACTATTACAATGGTGAGAGAGACCGATATCCACATGCAAGAGCCAGATTAAGAGGTCTGAAACTCAAATTACAAAGATGTGGAGTCCTTGGCAAAGAGCTTAAGGATCTAAAATTTCCACAATTAACAATGAGCCAAAATCTTACATTTATAGATGAATCCATGGAAGAAGAAGAAAAGAAGGAGGGAAAACCTTAATTTGAAATACAACCACCAACGAGAAGCATTCAATGCTTTCCAATCTACGTGTAAATCCGTCAAATGTGCTTTCCCAAGTCTGTTTGGCATGTTGGAGAAGGAAGGAAGGTGGATGAGATAAAATCGAGTGGTTGGAGCAATCAAATCTACTCATTAATTCCTAGAAATACATTTTCCCATTTCTCACCTACCAAATCTACCAAAATTTGAAATTAAATATCTAACACTCTAGCCTACGTCGGTAGTTATCGAATGAGATAAGGCGAGCAGGATATGAGCACGCGCGCAAAGTTATGACTTCCGGAAGTTTATCAAAGCCACCGGGCACACAAAACACATGGCACACACCGATTAGATGAAAGGACTGCCAACTTTGAAGATGCTTTATATTTTTGCCACATGTCACTCATTGATTTGTTGCAAGGATTCAACCCCCAGTTGGCGTGCTTTGATTGGTTGTGTGTAACACACTCAAGCTTGTTAGATGATGATGTGGCATGGAATGGTGCAAAAGAACGCATGAACAAATGCACTCGAAGAATGAGGTGCGGGGAGGAAAATAGAGGAAGGGTGCGTAAAGTTGATGCGTGTAGGAGGAATGGAAGCTATTCCTAAAGAAGAAGTGTATGGTCGGGTGCAACTATTACAAAATAATATGCGGTGCATGAGGAGAGGGTGTGTGATAGGGCCTATGACTTAGCCGATAATGAGAAGCAAGGCTAAGGTGCGTGTGGAGGGTGAAAAGAGGAACAATGAGGAAGAGGAAAAGGAAAAGAAGGCATGGAGAGGAGTGCACAAATCTGAATGCAGCCATGGAGATGTGCCAAAGAGATAATTGAAGTACGTGTAACCTATAATGAGGGTCTTAGAGCCATAATATGTATGTAAATCATCTAAATAGCCAAGAGAGTTATTTGGATAACAATTTTGGTGACTTTCGGGGCCATCTTCTGCTAGATGAAGGAGATCGATGAACTCTGTAGCAACCATTGGGCATGGAGTTTGTTATGTAATCATGAAATTATGATTTGTAGCTTTGAAGAACTATCCCTTAAAGTCACTTGAAGAATCATTTCTTAACTTTGTTCTGAATCCTTCAAAACTACTAAAAATTTCTATATAACGGCATCTTGGAAGCAAAAGAAGAATGTACGCAAGAAGCACATGAAAGAAATAACTATGTACAAACAAATAATGTGTGTAGCACACCGGAGGAACTGAAACTACTCTTATGTATACAAAATGATGCAACAAACTCAATGGAAATTTTTGAGATTGATCCCATTTACTAGGATTTGCAGCGTGCTTCCATCAAGATGACTTAACTCAAAAGAGTTAACCTCCTTGTATGAATTGATGATGTATGGTCCACTCTAAAGTGCATCAAACTTTGAATTGTGCCCTATTTTAGCTCTTTCGGCATCCCATTTCAAGACAAAATCCCCAACTTTGAAAGCTTGAGGCCTATCATTTCTGTCAAACCACTTCTTTATTTCTTGTTGATGTTGTTCTAGCTTGATCATGGCAGAGTTCCTTAATTCTTCAAGACTAACCAGCTCTACCATTCTGATTTTCTTTGGTATGTGCCTTCAAACTCCAGTTGTTAGGCAAGCACTAATGAGTTCAACTCAAGTGTCAAAGTAAGATTACCCTCCTTGCCATAGAAAATATTGTAAGAAGAAGTTCTTATTTCCTTTTAGCTATGATTCTATCTACCTAGAGCGTGCACATGACCTTTTTATGCCACTGTCTTTGGATGATGTTCATTGTGCACTTCATGATCCTGATGGGGTTCTTATTTATTGACTCTACTAGACCATTGCTTTGAGGGTAACAATTGGAAGAAGTCTTTAGATAGATGCTTAGATTTAGATCCCAATTAGTGATTTTAGTGCCAAGGAAGGATTTTGCATTATCAAAGATAATCATTTGAGGAATGCCAAACCTTGTCACGATAACTTCCATAAATTCAAGGATGATTGACTCGGTTGATTATTTAAGCACGATAGCTTTTTTCCATATGGTGAAGTAGTCCATAGCTATTAGCACCCACTTATGTCCAACGTTTGAAGGTGGATTGATCATGCCTATGAAGTCAAGACCCCATTGCGCAAATGGCTGATTCGCTTGGATTGGTCGAAGGGGTAGCACTACGGAGTTATTATTCCCTACAAATAAAGTGCATTCCTTGCATTTTATGACCCGCTTGAGTGCATCTCAGAATCGGGTAGGCCAAAAGATACCTTTCATTATGATTTTCATTGATGTAGTATTGTGAGAGAAGTGTCCACCAGAGAATCCATCGTGAAATTATTCTAAAACCTTTTCAATCTACGTGTCGTTGATACACCTCAACAACACACCATCAAGATTCTTCTTGAAGAGAAGACCATCAATCAACACATAGGGAATAGATTGTAACCTCATATGTCTTCTCTTTTCCTTGTTCAAACCGGGAAGGTATATGCTCTCAGAAAGGAATGTAATCATGTCCTTCATCCAGTCCACACACACCAGGATTTGTATTTTATTCAAGTTCTTTATGCGGGATATCCTCATCAAGAAATAATGAATTCTCAAGTTCATTCTATGCATCCAATGCAAGCTTCTTGCAGAGCACACTACCTCTCACTATCTTTATGGATTTGATAGTCACATCATACTCCATGATTTTGGTCACCCATCGTGCTCTCTTATCACTGATTTCTGCTCCCATGATGAACTCTCTAACGGAGGAGTGGGAGACTAACACTTTGATGTGGTTTGTGGTGAGACTTCTCTTAAACTTATTGAGCACACGCATGATTTCCTAAACCCATTTCTCTGTGTGGTTGTATCTTAATTCATAATCCTCTAGCATCTGGTGAAGAAAGCCACTTTGGTTGTTCCAGTCTGTTTCATTTTCTTGTGTTAGGATAGCAACAACACTCGCATTAGCGCCATAATCATAAAGGATGAAATCCTTTGAGTAATCCAGGTTGATGAGTGTTGGTGCACAAGAAATATCTTGCTTGATTTTGTTGAAGTTTTCCTCTCCTTCTATTGTTCATCTGAAAGAAATGTCTTTCTTGAGCATGAGGGTGATGGGCCTTATCCGTCCTACAAAGTTAGGAATAAATCTCTTAACAAATTTAATTTTTCCAAGGAAGGACTGCAAGGATTTCTCATGCACTGCAAGGAGAGGGCGAGAATGGATGACGTGTGCTCAAGGTCAATTATTATGTCATTATTTGAAACTACATAGCCTAGAATCTTTCCATGCGCTACTAAACAACTATAATTCTTGGGGTTAAGAAACACCCAAAACTTTTTGCATGTCTCAAATAATCTTTTTAGGTGTATCATATGATCTACGTTTTGCTTTAAGAATATTGTGATGTCATCAAGGTAGACCAAGATGAACTCATTGATATATCCTTTGAATGCAATATCCATGGTGTGCTTTGAAATGTTGTGCCTGCATTTGATAGACCAAATGACATCTTCTAGATATGCATATGTCCCCCACATTGTTATAAATAACATTTTGAATTGATCCTCTTCCTTGACCAGGATCTCGATTGAAGCGAGTATCTCTCCATTGAGAATCTTTGTGTTCCGGCCACATTCTGCAAAAATCTGCTCCATAGAAGGCAAAGGATAATGATCCTTTAGAGATTCCTTGTTCAAATCTCTAAAATCAACACAGAGTCTGATTTCACCATTCTTCTTACATACTGGAACTAAATTCGTGACCCAGGTAGAGTACTTGATTGGAAATATTATCTTGGCCTCAATGAGTTTGGATAACTCCTTTCTCATGAGGGGCTCTATCTTTTTGTTGAATAGCCTTTGTTTTTATCTAACGAGATTGATACCAGGATCAAGTTCAATAGAGTGTTGAGAAACACTTGAATCAAAACCTTTGAGGTTTCCATACTCCCATGAGAAGATATCGTTATATTTTTAGCAGAGAGAAATGAAGGCATTATTTTCATCGTGTGTGCAAGCTTTATTGAGAAGCAACTCCATCCCGTGCATAATAGTGGACTGGGAGAAGTCTTCTTTCACAAAGTGTGTATATAATTTTATTCACCATTGAACTCATCATCAGGGCTAAATATTTTCTCTAAGGTGACCAACCCTTTAGGAAACTTGTTTGTCTTCAGCTGTATCACTTGGTCACCATAGCTATCATGCAAGTCAACTTGCATGCTTGATGAGAACTCAACTTCATTTTGGATGAACTAGATTATCTGCGCGTCGTCACCGTTAAACACTTTCCATTTGATGTTTTTGTCTAGAATTGATGGTCTAATCACCATCTTGATCCGTTGAGTGTTTCCTTTGAAAAATTCCTCATCAGGGGAGAACTGCAAATCGAGCACGGTGATCGATCAACTTCCTTGTTCATCTTGTGTGGCACCACCTATAGATTTAGAGCATCAAATCTCTCAAGGAGATTCTAGAATCTGTGTTTATAATCTTTAAGAATCTTATTCTTTTCCGTGCACTTGTTGGTAACTTGATAGATAACCAATTTTTTGTCCCCAAAGATTTGTAGCACCTTAATATTTTTCATTTCAGCAATAAGCGAGACCATACACTAGTACTTCATACTCTGTCACACTATTAGAACATGAGAACCGTAACCTATTTGCAAAAATTAATTTCTCATCCTTAGGGGAAATGATAACAATGCATGTGCACCGCACTATTTCTCATTAGGTTAATTATGCATAATATAATATAAATTGATTATTTAGTTAATTTTATTAATTAAATAATAATGTTATATGGTTATATTATAAACCATATTATTGTTGTATTTTGTTATATGGTTTTATCAACCATATTTGTCTTTTATTTCCACATGTATAATTGTTATAATTGTTATAACAATTATGTGCTTCCTAGATGTAATATTGGAAGCAGTTGTGAGTTTAGTTTTACCTGTGCAACCTATTTCTTTGTCTGCACATGGTTGTTCAATTCCTATAAGAATTGCAGCACTCCATTGTATTTTTGGTTGATTTCACATTAATATATAATTTACAGTGCTACTATCCATGTTTTATGAAATTGCATTTGGTACCAGAGCAAGAATCTATACCTGTGAGGCTATGAAGGTGTGGAAGAGAGAGCAATAGAGAGAGAGAGAGATTGGAGAAGCATTTGCAGCATTTGAGAGCACTGTGTGCGCCTCGTGTAACCTCTCACCCCATCCCTACCTCCCTTACATCCTCTTTCTCATTCCAGGTGTTTGGAATGCAAATTTTTTTTGCACTAGTGCACCCAACACCAGGAAAAACTTGTTGTAAGTATTGAAAATAAAATAAAAAATATTTTTCTCCCCATTAGGGGTTTTATCTCTAATATTAGAGATATATTTATCCCTATTTAAAACTAGTAGGTTTATTTGTATTTAGAGGTCACTCTGAAATATAGAGGAGTTGAGCCATTATAAAGGCAATTTGTAGACCAAGCTACCTTCCTCATTGCAAAGGCTAAGCGGCGGGTTCATTCAAATCTGGAGCCAACATTGCATTGGTGGGTTCTTGATTTCATTGGCAAGTCGAGCAACGTTGGGTTGGAGTCATTTTTTTGTGATGAAAGATACTTAGTTGAGGACAAGGCTGGATCTGCACCATCTAAATAGTTGATGCATCATCCTCCACGAGCTCTAGCAACTCGCGCCTGACAAGCCAAAAACTAAAAGGCATGAAGGAAATCGGATTTCATTAACTACGGTATAGAAAAATCAAAAAGGTGTGAAGAAAACAATGCAAACGGTTTTCAATACATGTACAGGCATTTATATTAATTTTCTATGCAAATGAAGAAACCTAAATTGACCTCAAGTTACAGCCACGTGGGGCCCTATCCTTTGCCATTCATCATTGTTAAGAGGTGAGTAAATTCGCCTTTATTTAAATACAAGTTTGTTCTTTTCATATGCCAAGCGCACATAGTGCTAAGTTGGATAAGTGGAAGCGGCTTAGGAGTAGGAGGTGCATGGTTCAAATCTCACCCCAACTTGTATTTTTTAATTTGGTGGAATATTTGGTAGAACTGCTAAATTTAGTAGAAAATTCAAATTTAGTTATAACTAACTAAATTTAGCGGGAAATCCCTAATTTAGGGTAAAAAAATGTTTTCCCCATTCAACCTATTTTTTCATTCTGGACATTTTTGCTAAAGGAGGCCTATCCAGAAATTGCATTTTCAGCTATATTTTTGTAATTTTTGGCATAGTGGGTCATTTTGGGCTCTGGAGGCCACCAGGGCCTACAAAACAAAAACAATTACCTGCCATTCAATTTTTCCAGATTTTTGAATGTAATTGCATGCTTTGCAATATATTGTACTAATTTGTAGGTTGCCATAAGTCAACTGAAAACTTTGTAACTGATCAGAAACTAGTAGAATTGTAATAAAAAACAACAAAAAAATTGGTTCTGTAACACTCATGAGATCCTAGATCTCATTCGCAGCATTTGGTATATACGGTGCCTCTGGGAAGCACTTACAGGTAAATTCATCGCGACTACTACTGAACTTAACACCTAATATAGCTGCAACAATGTCGTCTGGGCATCGTCCATATAAATCGATGGGGAGTAATAAGGTCACAATGCACACACTATGAGCCATCCCATATATGCAGTGAATGATTACACGACATAAATCCATACTTGAGAAATTATCCATGTATATAGCGAAGTTGCGCATGTATGAGGACATTTCTTTGAGCGGTGTCAATAATCGTCATGCACCCCTTTGATCTTGTCTTGGTACCACGTATTGAATTCTTTCACGTATGTTAACGCCTCTTTCATGTACCATCGGGTATATAGAAAGGGCAAGCTTCTTCCACGTACCACTGGGTATATCGGAAGGGCACATATATAGAAAGGTTCGATATATTAGACTGACGGTATATAGATTGGGAGACCTTATACTTGGAGTGATAAGAGCCAAACCCTATCAGTGATTTCTACAAAATGGGCACCAATGCCCCCAAATTTTTTCTTCCAGATTCACAACTACTCAGAGGAAACAACTATGCTGCATGGAAGACTAAAATCAAGACACAACTTGAGTTTGAAGAGATCTGGCCTGTTGTGAATGGTACTCTAACCAGATCAACTACTGATACAACACAACAACGACAGTTTGATAAAGCATATCAGAAGGCCAAACTCATCATCTTGTTTGGAGTGTCTGATGATGTGCAACCCCACATTTGAGATGCCAAAACAACCAAAGAAGCATGGGATAAGTTGAGCACAGTATACAAGGCCAAGAAAAAGAATGTTATATTGAATTTTTAGAGTCAATTACACTCATTAAAGTTCAAGTAGAATGAAAAAATTGAAGCTTTCTTAAAAGAGTTACGAGGTGAGGGCTTCACTTCTAGCCCTAGGAGAAGTGGTCTCAAATGATGCTCTCGTTCCCATTATTCTGAGAGCACTCCCCTCTTCTTACCACATTTTTGTTACAACACTAAACATATTAGATACAATCATTAGTTTTGACAAGTTGGTAAACTTACTGCAACAAGAGGAAGCCATACACAATAAGGATGATGAAGAAGAACAAGCACTTTCTTCACATCAAAAATGGAAAGGAAAAGGTAAAGGAAAACCTAATTCCTTTCAAAATTCCCAAAATAAAAATCGTATCAAGGGATAGACAACGAAGAAACCATGTACAATCAGAAACCTATGAGCCATAAGTCAACCGCAAACTTTGTAACTAATCGAAACTTGAAAAATTGTAATAAAAAACAACAACAAAATTGGTTCTCAGTAACACTCACAAGGTCCTAGATCTCATTCGCAGCGTTTGGTATATACGGTGCCTCTGGGAAGTGCTTATGGGTAAATCCGTCGCGACTACTACTTGAACTTAACACCTAATGTAGCTGCAATAACGTTGTCTCGGGCATCGTCCCTATAAATCGATGGGGAGTAATAAGGTCACAATGCACACACTATGAGCCATCCCATCTGTCTATGAATGATTGCACAACATAAATCCAGACTAAGAAATTATCCAAGTATATAGAGAAGTTACGCGCATGTATGAGGACATTTCTTTGAGCTGGTATCAATAATTGCATAGACCCCTTTCAGTATTGTCTTAATACCACGTATTGAATTCTTTCACGTATGTTAGCACCTTTTCACGTCTTGTTGGGTATATAGAAAGGGTGAGCTTCTTCCACGTACCACCAGGTATGTTGGAAGGGCATGTATATAGAAAGGTTCGATATATCGGACTGACGGTATATAGATTGGGAGACCTTATACCTAGAGTGATAAGAGCCAAACCCTGTCAGTGTTTTCTAAAAATGGGCACCAATGCCCCCAAATTTTTTCTTCTGGATTCACAACTACTTAGAGGAAACAACTATGTTGCATGGAAGACTAAAATTAAGACACAACTTGAGTTTGAAGAGATCTGGCCTACTGTGAATGGTACTCTAACCAGATCAACTATTGATACAACACAACAACGACAATTTGATAAAGCATATCAGAAGGCCAAACTCATCATCTTGTTTGGAGTGTTCGATGATGTGCAACCCCACATTTGAGATGCCAAAATAACCAAAGAAGCATGGGATAAGTTGAGCATAGTATACGATGCCAAGAACAAGAATGTTATATTGAATTTGCAGAGTCAGTTACACTCATTGAAGTTCAAGCAGAATGAAAAAATCAAAGCTTTCTTAAAAAAGTTACAGAATTGAGGGATTCACTTCTAGCCCTACGAAAGTGGTCTCAAATGATGATCTCATTCCCATTATTCTCGAGAGCACTCCCCTCTTCTTACCACATTTTTGTTACAACACTAAACATGTTAGATACGATTTGTTAGTTTTGACAAGTTGGTAAACTTACTGCAACAAGAGGAAGCCATACACAATAAGGATGATGAAGAAGAACAAGCACTTTCTTCACATCAAAAATGGAAAGGAAAAGGTAAAGGAAAACCTAATTCCTTTCAAAAGTCCCAAAATCAAAATCAGTATCAAGGGGACAGACAACAGAAGAAACCATGTACAATCTGCAAAAAAGAGGACATGACCTAAAAGATTGTTGGTATAATACTTACAAGAAAGGTTCATCTAGCAACTTTGGACCTCAACAACAACAATCTTACAAGGGACATTCTAACAACAATCATGGGTAGAAAAAGGGGAACTAGAAAAGAAGACCCCATCAACAAGGAAATATTGTTGAGCAACAAGAACAGTTAGACAATGAAGACTACTTGTTCACTGCTCGATCAAGTGAACCATCCACGTCATCTAGTGATGTTTGGTATGTTGATTCGGGGCCACTCGACACATGATCAGCCACAGAGACTGGTTTATTTCAATGAGGGACACACCATCGAAAAACCATGTTTCGTTGGGTGATGATTCTTCATACTTAGTTCAGGGGATTGGAAACATTTCTCTACCCCTTGGTTCATGGAACTGTAGACTATCAGATGTCCTATATGTCCCTAGGTTGACAAAGAATCTACTTTCGGTTATTCAACTCCTTGATCACAAATCTAAAAATTGACTTTGATAGTCATTCCGGAAATAAAACGTGTTTGATTTGAGATAAATCATGAGGCTCGAAAATAGTTGAAAAATCCTTTAATGTGGGATGCATATTCTAGATTGATTTTATCCACATAGATGATCGTGCACTTGTGGCTAAGAGCTCTACCTCGACACCGTCGTGGCATCGTAGACTTGGTCATGTAAGTTTTAAGTATCTCAAGACACTTCACCTGCATAATATGGTACATCGGTTGCCATCTCTCCGTAAGGATACATACAAGTGGCCTCACTACCTAATAGGAAAACAACACAGAGATTCATTCCTGAAGATTACATATTGAGCTCATGGTCAACTTGATCTGGTTCATACTTTTGATCTTTGTGGTTTGATAAAACCAAGTCATTCTAGGTTCTAGTACTTCATGCTTTGTGTTGACGACTACTCAAGAAATATGTGGATTTTTTGTCTTCACAAGAAAAGTGAAGCTTTTGAAACTTTCAAGAAGTTCAAAGTAGCGATTCGAAATGAAACTAGTCGTCACATCAAATTCTCTACTCATATCGGGGGAATTCACCAGTAATGAGTTCAAATAATACCTACAAACTCATGGGATTCATCGAAAAATGCCTCCTCCACACACACCGCAGAAAAATGGTGTTGTTGAGAGAAGAAATCATACTATCATGGAAATGGTGCGATGCATGATCGATGAATTCAGACTTGCAAAGACATTCCAGGCGAAGCACCAAAGAAAATAGTGCATTTTTTGAACAGTACCCATAGTTACTCTTGAAGGAGTAACACCACAAGAAGCATGGTCAAAATGGAAACCATCTATTGCACACCTTAGAGTATTCGGTGCAAAGCAAGCATGCACATACCCAAGCAGAATAGAAAGAAATTGGACATGAAGCCAAATAAACTCATCTTCATTAGGTACAATGAAGAGACTCTTGGGTATAGATTAATGGATCCTAAGACCAGAAAAGTCTACACCAGCAGAGATGTTGAGTTTTTTTAGAAGAAGGAAGTAGAGTCTCCTCCTCCAGACTCACCAGATGTAGATTTTTCTCCAGTTGTAAAAATTGAAGCTGATGTTCCCTCAGAAGATGAAAGTGACAATGGGGATGACAATGTTTATCGATAGAACCACAACCCATGGGAATAGTTCAAAGCATATGCCCAAGTGGTGTACTATCACATTACGAGATACAAGAATGGATGCTCCACCGGATACATCCACCCCTGGACCATGGACTCACAGTAAAGCAAGAGAAGAAGTTAAATTTGCTTTGATGAGTAGAGTAATTAAATCTGATGAGCCCTCTACAGTCCAAGAAGCCCTACAGTTAAAATCTTGGAAAGATGCCATGAATTACGAATATCAATCGGTGATGAAGAATAGAACTTGGCATCTTGTTGATCTTCCACCAAGAAAGAAACCCATTGGATGCAGATGGATATTTAAAACAAAGTACAAAGCAGATGGGACAATGGACAAGTATAAAGCGAGACTAGTAGAAAATGGGTATGCACAAAAAGAAGGCATAGACTACAAGGAGACATTTTCTCCCACAGATAAGATCAAAATAATTAGAATGATCTTTGCTCTAGCTACACAGTTTGGCTGGAAAGTCCACCAGATGGACGTAAAAAGTGCCTTCCTGAATGGAGATTTACAAGAAGAAGTCTACATGACTCAACTTGAGGGATATGTAGTACCAGTTAAGAAGCAAAGGTATGCAGACTCATGAAATCTCTATATGGCCTCAAACAAGCACCCCGGGAATGGTACATCAAGATTAATGAGCATCTCATACAACATGGATTTGTTAGAAATCCATACGATCCCAATCTCTACCTCAAAAGCAAGGAGGAGATTGTGATTGTCATTGTTTATGTCGATGATCTAGTCATCATTGGCAGTTCAGTGAGGATGATCGATGCAACAAAGAAAGATCTTAATCGATCGTTCGACATGACCGATCTTACGCTGATGCATTATTGTCTTGGATTAGAAGTATGGCAGAAAGAGAATCACATTTTTTTCTCAGATGAAATATACCAAGACAACGCTCAAGAAATTCAGGATGATGGATTACACACCAATTGCTACACCTGTGGAGAACAGATTGCAATTATCTCATTCAAATCCATCTCCTGAGGTAAGTGCCACTCTCTATCGGCAGTTGATTGGGAATCTCATTTACCTAACCTACACTAGACCAGATATCAACTTTGCAGTGAGCTATCTATCTAGGTTCATGCAGGAACCCAAATTTTTTCATTGGAAAGTAGTAAGGCACATTTTGAGATATTTCAAAGGATCAGTGGATCTTGGTCTATAATATAAGAAGAATGACAACTTCTTCTTGATTGGATATTCATAGTCAAATTATACAGGTAACATTGATGATAGAAAATCCACTTTTGGATTTTTATTCTTTATGGGAGCTAGACCAATATCATGGGGAAGCAAGAAACAACACTTTGTTTCTCACTCTTCCACAAAAGCGAGTATCGTTCTGCAGGAGAAGTTGTCTGTGAAGCGATTTGGCTACATCGCATACTAGAAGGACTTGGAATACCACAGGACAAACCAACCACCATGTATGTTGACAATGAAGGTGTTCTCAAACTTGTTCGCAATCTAGTTTTTCATGAGAGAACAAAGCACATTGAAGTACAAGTTCATTTCATACACAAACATGTGTTGAAGCACAACATCCACTTCATTTTGTCCAACAGCTGAACAACGAGCAAATATTTTCACGAAGTCACTTGCACGTGACAAGTTTGAGTTGTTCAGAGAATTCCTCTCCTCATCCTTTGAGACAATGCACAATTAAGGGGGGGAATGTTAGGTTAATTATGCATAATATAATATAAATTGATTATTTAATTAATTTTATTAATTAAATAATAATGTTATATGGTTATATTATAAACCATATTATTGTTGTATTTTTTATATGGTTTTATCAACCATATTTGTATTTTATTTCCACATGTATAATAGTTATAACAATTATGTGCTTCCCGGATGTAATATTGGAAGCAGTTGTGAGTTTAGTTTTACCTGTGTAACCTATTTCTTTATCTGCACATGGTTGTTCAATTCCTATAAGAATTGCAGCACTCCATTGTATTTTTGGTTGGTTTCACATTAATATAATTTACAGGCTCCTATCCCTATTTTTTGAAATTACAATTTCTTCTTCTGGATCCATCAAAGTATAGCTTCCACAAAACAAGGTTTGTTTCACTTTGCTTGAGTGTGCACAACAATACAACTTCTTCTTCAGGATGTGGTATGCACTAAGCCCGATTTCATAAGATTCTAGCTCCTCATCATATGGATTAAATCTATGGTGTCTCTCTCGCCTATTCATCTAGTACTAAGTTGGGGATAGGAGGCACGAGAGGCTATTCTTTGGAAACTAAATTGGTTCTTCTTGTATTAAACAGTTGGCTTGGAGAGGGGATGGGACATATGAATTTACATGATAGGAAAATATTATCTTAGCTTATATGGTAAAGTGGGTACCATATCTTGTCTTGAGTAATATATGGGTCCAATCAAAAGACAAGTAACCACCCAATTCATTAGTAAAGTTCCTAGACCGACACGGGGAAAAAAAGGGAGCGGATCAATGATTGACACATCTTGAGTTATTATGATCCTTAGGACATGCATGGAGGGTTAACTCGGGATCCTTGATAATTCCTAGGGTAGTGATAGTTGAACCATAAAGCTATAGGAATCATTTTATCAAGGGGATATACTTAATACTAAGAAATCAACAATTTTCTTAGGCATTATAGAAGTACTAGCACCTGATTCAATCATTAGTTATGGACAAGATTTTTTCCTATGATTAAGGACATATAAAAGGGTCAATTTTTGACAATCTTACTTACTTTTTCCTCCTCTTCTTGGCATATATTGACGAAGTGCATGACTTCTGTATAGTTGGGGCAATGCATGGAAGTTGAGCTAGAGCTTCATGCAAAAGTAATTTTGAGAAGGAATAGTCGGGGTATCCCACATTGTGACATTTATGTTTTTCTTTTTCATTTTATCAAAAATGCTAAAAGGAAGACCCAACGGCTTGTGTATTTTAGGCATGGAAACATCCTTTCTTAGTTGTTCAAGTGCGAGACACGGGCCTTAGTTGGCGTGGAGGCTTGACCTACCAAAGGAGGGGCACACGCCCCTCTAGGAGGACCTTTCTTGCAGAGTCTCGCGTCTTTGGAACTTGAGCGTTTTACTACTGGTTGCCTTATTTGCATCTCTCTAATTTTGAGGATCGACTTATGTTGTCGGGATTGTGACTTGCGCTCCGGACTCAAGTATTCTCTTATTATATCTTGTTAAATCTATAACTTGGGCGTGTGGTCTTCTTGTGTCCTTTGCAGATTTATTGATCACACAAAAGTACTTGGCGCTAAATAATATCAAGTTGGCTTTAGGAGGATCCTCTACCATTTCTTGGTTCTTGGGCTTGCTTGCGCCAATGTAAGGCTCACGATTAGAGATATTACGGATCATATAGGCTCGTGCGTGCACAACATTGGCGCAAAGATAATACTGACTATGCGGAATATTGTAAGGAAAGTACCATTTAGACTCTTGCACCATGTTGTTTTCAACTAGAACAACTTCCCGACTCGTCTTTGGCACTAAAAGGGGTTGTGTAGGAGGAATAACTTGCAAAGGCAAGTGCACATTAGCATGTCATCTATCATTTTTTTGGTTTTTTCCGTATCTTTGATTTCCATATTGATTTCTCTAAGGTTTATTGTTTTAGCTTTATGCCGAGATAAGAACTACCTTTGTGGGCTTGTACCTGTTGCTTCTCCAATGATATGACCTTATTGGACAAGTTTCTAATCAGGGCCTTTAACTCTTCATCTTCTTTCTTCTACACGGGATAATAGAACATGGATACAATCGTTACGCAATCTGCATTGGAATCGATTAATAAAAGGATGGGGCATAGGGAACATCTCTTGGAACAAGGGCATAGGAGGCCTAGGTGTTAGCTTACTAGCTTGAATAAGACTGTTTTCTACCCTTATTGCAATGTTGTATGCAGTAGGTAAGGTTCTACCTCCCATGGATTGAATCATGACTAAAATATCACTATTCAAATCCCTTATATAGTACAAGAAATCATGTTGGGCTGTAGGTCTTACCACTTGAGGAATTCTGTCCCAAGTCTTCTAGAATCTGATGTTGAAATTAGTCATCTGCTCATTGGGTGTGCACTTTTTTTAGTCAATTGCTCCACTAGGGATCGACTTATCTTCAAAGTAATTACATAGATTTTTTCCAAGCTCATTCCATGTGGAAATAGACACGGTCTCAAGCCTCGATAGCATTGGAGTGATTTACCCTTGAAATAGGTTGCAAGTAGTAGTCTAACTGTAACATCATCATGTATGATCAAATAGATAGAGCACACATTGGCCACATCTTGAATGTGTTTAACATGGGAGACTTGATTCTCTCTCGTGAAGTATGGAATTCTCTTGAGTGTGGTTGTTTACATATCATGCTCAACGTTGAGATTGAGCGAGGCTTCCACCGGTGAAGATGGAAAATTTCCATGTATGAGGAGGTTAAACCATCATGGTAGGGCACACTTATTTGCTTTGAGGAGGAGTAGAGTACGCATGTCGCATTGGAGAGGGGGATGCGTAAGTAGAATATATGTTATGTGTAATTCTTGGTGACAATTGGAGGT
The DNA here is from genome assembly GCA_018340775.1 of Taxus wallichiana var. yunnanensis. NCBI lineage: Eukaryota > Viridiplantae > Streptophyta > Pinopsida > Cupressales > Taxaceae > Taxus > Taxus wallichiana. The sequence continues at coordinate 811,987,689 of CM031242.1, read as the reverse complement.
ACTCGAAGGATCCTTCGATTGCAACACTCTATCTCAGTATGCACTCTTCTCACAAAAGGCACTTAGGATTGTAAAATATGATATTTGAAAGTTTTGGGAGTCATTTGAGGTGTTTGAAAGAGCCTCCAAAGGCTGGAAATAGTAAGTCCACACACCAAAACTTAGCAATATGAAATTCAAGCTTTCACTACTTGTCCCACCGGAGTGCCAAAAACTATTGTTCATTCAAACGTGCACTGCGTCTCGGATCTGGGAGAATCGAGTTATGCGAGACAACAATGGAACCGTCTCCAAGTTGTGTAACCTTGCGCGCTTGAGACAGATCTCTAGAGAAGGCCAGTTCCTCTATCTATTTCTACAACTATTACTACTCTTAATGCTAGAAGGGAAAACTAAGCTTAAAATGTCAAGAGACTAGGGATAGAAAGATAACAGAAAGGAAAACTAAACTAAGGGAGGGGATAACACCATAAAATAGGGATGAACACTATCTGTTCTAAGTGAAAATGAAAGAAAAGGCATCAGGGAAGGCTTGACATGCATAACACAAACCAGGATGTATCTTCAAGATTAGATTCATGAAACACAACTAAAATGGAGCTGCAAGGGACATAAGGTGACACAACAAACACACAATGCAAAAGGAAGGAAAGAAGAAGGAATGCAAACACATTATGACATAGAATAACCACAAAACAATGCTTACATTACTTCCAGAAATGCAGATCAAGTATTCTGATGGTGAGAGGGACCAATGTCCACATGTTAGAGCCATATTTAGAGGTATTTAACTCAAAATACAAAGATATGGAGTACTTGGCAAAGAGCTTAAGGATCGAAAATTTCCAACATTAAAAATGAGCCCAACTCTTACATTTATAGATGAATCCATGGAAGAAGAAGAAAAGGAGGGGAAAACAAAAATTTGAAATAAAACCACCAACAAAGAAGCATTGATGCTTTTCAATCTACTGTAAATATGTCAAATGCACTTTCCCAAGTTTGTTTGGCATGTTGGAGAAGGAAGGAAGGCAGATTAGATCAAATCTAGTGGTTGGAGCATCGATCTACTCATTAATGCCGAAAACAACTTTTTCCCATTTCTCACCTACCAGATCCACCAAAATTTGAAATTGAATATCTAACACTTGTAGCCTACATCATCAACTATCGAATGAGACAAGGCACACAAGGATTTGAGCACCATCACAAAATTTATGATTTTGAAGTTTATCGAGCCACACAGGTATGCAAAACACATGGCACACATTGATTAGCTGAAAGGATGACCAACTATGCAAATGCTTTGTCTTTTTCTGCCACGTGTCACTCACTGATTTTTGTAAGGATTTGGCACCCAACTGACATGCTTTGATTGATTGCGTGTAACACACTCAAGCTTGTCAGATGATGACGTTTCATGGAATGACATAGAAGAAGGTACGAAGAAACGCACATAGAAGAATGAGGTGTGGGAGGAAAATAGAGGAAGGGCACACAAAGGTGACGCACATGGGAGGAATGGAAGGAATCCCTAAGGAAGAAGTGTATGGTCAAGGTGCAACTATTACAAAATAATATGCGGTGCGCGAGGAGAGGGTGTGCAATAGGGCTTATGACTTAACTGATTTTGGGAAGTAATGCCAAGGTGCGCGTGGAGGGTGAAAAGAGGAATAAGGAGGAAAAGGAAAATAAGGCACGAGGATGAGCGCACAAAGCACGTGAGGAATCTGCAGCCATGGAGATGTGCCAAAGAGACAATTGAAGTGTGCACAAATTGCAATGAAGGTCTCGAGCTAGAATATGTAAGTTGTCCAAATAACTAGGAGAGTTATTTAGATAACATGCACTACTCTGCATCACACATTGCATAGGAAAGGAAAGTCTATTTTATTCCATCCACCATTCTCCATTTTATCTATCTATTACCCCTATCTCTGTGTCATTAGCACTAGGGCATCCTAGGTAGGCACATTATTACACACACAATCACACATAAATACATTGGGTCTGGGATGTAGTGTAGCGCTTAGTTGTAATACCACCATTATGGATGTTAAGGACAGTTTGACCCCTTCATATGCATCTTTATTTTTTAGGGTTTGATGTTTTGTATGATGTTTTACTGAGATGATTTTTCATTGCAAATTTACAACGTCATCAGTGAGGCAAGCACAACATTAATGCAAAAAGGTGAATTATTGTGAAGACCTAGTGACCCTCCCAGGATCATGTTTTGGGCAATTCTACGAGACCCGGGGTGTCCCAAGCACCCTCATCCTTCCCTAGATGCCCCATCACAAAATCCTTCACGAAACTTTGTCCCCCTATTCATCATTTTGACCAGAGACCCGGAGATCGCTATGAGGTAAGTTATTTTCAGGTTAGTACCTTGCACCTCTTATTTCATTTCATTCATTTAGAGTATAGAATATAAATTATTTAACATTTATATTTCAGTTATTACATTGTTGTACTTCTTAGATTAATTCTAAAATCCATATTTTAGTTAATCAAGATGGCTTCTCTTTTTCATCCTTCAAGGTGACCCAAGTGAAGACAACTTATCTTACTTTCTTAACTCAATAGTATCTCTAAGGTTTTTATACCTCAAATTTCATGTGCCTTTAATGAGCTCTTGACTAGCTCACTTGACTTACCCAACTCAACCAACTCACCCAACTCACCTTGATGAGATGATGAGGGATTCAAGACCAAAAGATGAGCATGGTGATATCCTTTGATAAATCAATGGAGTTCTTGATACCTTTTGAATCATTTCCAACCGCATAGTGTCTATGAATTTCACCTACTATGCCTTGCTCCCGATCAATTGTAATGACTTTGACGATGCTTCCAAAATAATTTATGGAGGGTTCATTTCCTTTTTGAGCTATGATACAATCTTACAACCCTATGAAGATGTCAAAAGCATCAAGAGGAGTGAAAATAAATCCAACTACAAGTTTCTACACAAAAACTTGAGACTTTCTATTCTTAGTAGGTAGGCCCAAAGAAGTTACTATTTTGGGAAATTTGAACCTTTTACTAAAATTGGATCTTATGAATCCTATGAAACAATCAATTCACCTCCATTGATGATGTATTGTTATTTTTATCAAGTTTCTATTTTTAGCGAGAATATTTTTTCAACATGTTGTTTTGGGAAAATTACCAATTTTACCCTGCTTGAGGTTTTGCTTTGTTCCCAAATGAGTTGATTGATAAGAGATTGAAATTTGAGGAACTTACTATTTTTAGAATGTAAATAGGAATGTAATATTCTATTTTTATTAACTAGTAAAAATGGCCTTATTTTGCATTAGAAACTTCTTTTTTGGATTTTGCTCCTCATTGCGATCTCATGCTCCAATTTTCGATGTATTCTGCCTCCTTAAACTCTTGGAAATTGAAAAAAAAAATAGAGGTAGGGTTTTCAGGTATGAATCTATTATGGAATCCATTAATATATTCTTGGAGTTTAAGTGAAGAAATATGCACTGACAGGTAAGTTATTTTGTGTTTAAAGTCACCCAGGTAGTTGATTTTTGTCACGGTGAAGTAGTAGCGAATAGGAAAAAAACCAAGATTTCCAATTTAAAATTAGGGCTTAGCATGTCTGCTTAGAGAGAGGATAAATATTAGGGTGCATTTTATTTTCCTCCCTTATCCCTGTTATCCCCTTTATCCTGGGACGAGAGGGAAAAGTGAGGCAAGAGGGACGAGAGGGGCGAGAGGGACAAGAAATTCCTCCATGGAGAAAAACTCCACAAAATAAGATAAGGATGGGGAGGGAGAATTTTTGTGTCCCTTTTTTTCTCTATATCCCATATTTCCTATGGAAAATAGGTGCAAGAAAATTTTCCTCGTTATGATGGTGTCACTTGTCAACTTAAGTACAACATGATAAAATAAGCTTAACACCCCACCGGGTGAAGAGGGTCACATAAAGAACCATGAGGAAGAGTTGAGGGGTGGGGAAAATTTTCTTATCCCATTTATCCAATATTTACTAGGGAAAATAGGAAAAATAGGGACAAGAGGTACAAGATGGATAGACGAGACACATGGGACAAGAAAACCTACCACTACACCAAGGTAAAAATTGACTAAGTATGAAAACTTGAAAACATATTTCCCGGAGCTCGAAATGGTATTTTATTGCAAATTTTTATATTAGTTATACTTCCAAGACCATTTTAATAACAATGGGATATGTTTCAAGACATGATTATGCATCATTCTTCAAAAAATCCCCTTTGTCTTCGGACAAACATGACGAGTCTACGAAGAATGAGATTCCCAAAGAAGTGCTTAAGTATCGTAAAAAATTTATGATTCAAAAATATTTAAAATGACTATATATTTCATTCCTAATTCATTATAGAAATATAGGAATCCTTTATGGAATATCAGTAATTATTTTGACAAATGCTCCTTATACCTAAAAACCATGTTGTTGCGTTGTTTGTCCCTAAACCTCAAAAAAAAATCCTAAACTTTCATAAATCAGTTCAACATCTTTGTATCCCTCTAATACCATCTCTAGATGAGTGTGGTATTTCATATCCTTTTGGAGAGTGCAAACCTGCCCTAAAATTACCATAATTATCCTTTATAGGGCTATTGAGAAACTAGTTGTTGGAAACACTTTGTTAAATGAGATGAATGACCTTGTCACACCGTTCCCAAAACATAAACTTACTTGTTCATAATATTGGAAGTACTTTCAAGGTTAATATGGACATTACATAGGAGAAAAACTAACCACAAGAGATGTTTGGGAAGACTAGGAACACATTTTTCAAGTTTTTCAAATTTGGCATAGTTATCATGCTTTAGAATTTTGAGTTTTTGAGCTATCAAAAATGCATGACAATACATTATAATGACATAATGATTTTTGATATTTTCCCCAAAGTCTTGAGGACTTCACATTATAATGGTTTACCCTCTTCCCACTCATTCTATGTGTGCCTTCATTTCTTTAGTAAATCTATTTTTGGCACAATTCTCCATCAATATTGAGGAAATAATTTATCATGTACAATTGGCTCAAATCTCACGGGGCCTACTAAACTTATTAATTCTTATGTGTTTCTTATAAGACCCTAATCACCAAGATGAATAATCTCTCAACTAATAATTAATTACATTCCCTCTTTACTAGAAACTTGTTATCCCTTTTGCAACATTTGGTCATATTTGATAAGTTTCAATATTTTGACTATATATGCCGTTCATGAAAGAGTGTGAGGCTAAGTTATTACATATGAATAAACTTAAGTACATTGTTAGATATCCTCATGCATTTTCTTTGAATTTTTGAATGGAAACCACATTCAAAAGAAATCTTAATGAGGTCAAATTTGATTTTTAATATATTGTTAATGTTACCTCATAACCTATTAAAGTACAACCCCAACCCGTGTGTCGTTTTTTTACTTTATTTCCAATTCCTCTCACACTTTGTGTTGAAATAATTTCTTGAGTAAAATCTCGTATATTTCCTTCCACTATTTGAGGTTGATATGATTATATCTCAGGGAAAGAAGTTCAAATCTAATGATCATTGTGATTATCATCGATGTGTTAGGAACTCTACAAACATTTCCTTAAATATTTTCCATATTATTCAAGATCTTATAGATTCTCAATCCATTGAATGGGATGAGCCAACTGAAGCTTCCAAACCAACCAATGATAATGCTAGCTAAAAATCTTCAATGATCTAGTTATTAAGAATGACACTGCAAATTTTTCTTCAAATGTACATAATACTTTTCATGTGGTACCTCCACCACCCTGTTATGTTCATCCCTTGGATGCAATGATTGGAAATGTTAATCATGAACTATCCTTTTCTCCACTCACCACCTTTGATGAATATAATATCAATCTTGAGCTTATTTTTGATACATTTTCTATTCATGTTTCTACTAATAACAAACCCATACAGGGGTGTTTTAGTCGATCCACATAATAAGGGAAATGTTGTCTCTCTCGCTCTGTTTTAATCTTTGGGTATTCCTAAACACAATCTTTCTATTCATGAAAATCCTCAATACCACCGCATTACTCTGCCCATTATTGTTGGTCCTCTTTGTACATCGGTTTCATTTTTGTTGCATTCACTCTTATTTTTGGTGAATTGTGGTTAGGTCTCCCTTGGTTACGTATTCTTAGGGCCATTCCATTAGTCATACACCAGTTTGTTAAGTTCATCCATAACCAAAATTTCATCACCATTAAACATATTCCCTTTAAGGATTTCCCTCCTAGTGTGCATATTATTCCTTTTATATTCATTCATCTTGGTCCCCCTATAGACAAGTCTTTAGTTGTGCCCAATGTCTTAAATGCTTCTATGTTACTCCCTAGGTCAATACTCTTATACTATAGTTCCAATTTTGTGGGTTCTCATAAGCCTATAGTTACACACACTTCCTCTCCTAGTGTTAATCCTCTTAGGTGTTCTAATAGGATTTTCATTGCACACTCTACAACCCATGAATCCAAACCTCATCATAGGGTTTCCATCCAAAATTGGTTTTTCATCATGTTCATTCCCCTATATTTTTATGTCGGTCCTCTAGTGCACATATTACCCCAATAGCCTCTACATATCATCTTAGTGTCCTTCACACTCATTCATCTAATCCATCGCACCAACACTGCTATATGCATCCTAGTGCTAAGCCTTCTTTGGAACATGTCATTACAATAGTTCCATAGCATTTACCTCTTCACTAAAACATGTATTTCCATATTTTTGGTAGCTCCTTCACCTCCTTAGGAGGTTATCATTGATTATATTTTTTCTAATCACATCTTTTATACATAGTTATACATTTTGATAATACAAAAACATTCAAATATTTACAAAAATACAAAATTAGGACTTGTGCATTTTACTTGAGTTGTTATCACTTTACATTACATGTGTTGTTTGTCACTTTGGTTTGATAAATAGCATGCTTTATCTCTTTACACACATGTGTTCACTTGGTATATTGAGCCAAATGTAGGAAACACAGATTGATACATGTGTATGAGAGCAATCATGTCTCATTGCATTCTCATCATTTGGGGAAAATCCCTCCACATCCTATAGGTGTTATTTTTCTATTATAGTTCATTTTCACTTCCTCATTTATGCTCAATTATATACATTGTGTATTTTTACTTTTAAAACTGAGATGACTAACATATATGTCTTGTATAGCATTGATATCTCTTATTTCATATACCTCACCTATGTTTTCTACCGCATCATAGTATCATGTTTTGACATATTGGTTTCATGTTTACATGTTTGTGTGTGTGTTACTTCTTTATTGTTTTCCTTGCTTGTGGGATATGTGATTTTATTTTTTTATAACACCACGGGTGTCCCATGTTTGTGGCATCATGTCTATCTTGTTTGTAATCACTTGCTCTTATTTCCAGGCATACATGCTTGTATTTTCTTAAGATGCCGTGGGTGTCCCATGTTTTCAAGCCTAGAAATCCTTTTGTATGATCTTGTATGTCATTGTTTACTAATTGACTATATTGATGTTGTTTGTGTTTTTTTACATGCGTTATTTCTACAAAGTTTCTTTTGGTAGCAATATCCTTGTTTCTTGTTAACAATTTTTAGTTACATGTCATGCTTTCCACCATGCATAAATACCTTTCCTTTTGTAGGTACAAGTTCTTCGAGGTGACCACCTCTTTAGTACTCTATAAACATTTTCAAACATCTCCTTCAAATGTATACCCCTTTTTATTTAAGACACATGCTCAAACATGGTTTTAGCACATACCTTAAAAGAGGGGGCATCTATCTGGGTTTATTCTACACTTTCGAATACATGGACATAATTATGGGGTAAATGTGGGTATAAACATAGTAAGGCACCCAGAAATGTAATTTTACACATAATTTTGGGTATAACATCTTAGGTTCAAACTTGTACAATTTGGTCAACATTGTATGATAGTCTCCTGACCCCCCATACATTTTTTACAAAAGGAAATTTCAGTAGGTTTCTCAACATTTTCAAAATTTTATACTACCTACACATGTTTTTTTGCATATTTTTCAGATCAGTATAATGGGCATGAAATTTTATCATTACTTCTTCAAACCAACACTTAATTTTAGTTTCAGTTTCAAGAATATTGTGGGTATGTGTCTCCTTCCTAGTTCAATGTTGTTAACACATTTTCAACATATTTCAATGTTTGTTTCAACTCATACTCATTTGTTTGGCATATGGGGAGATTTTGGGGAACATATTCTCTTTTTACTATATGTCCTTATTTGAAAACTTGATTCTAGATCTATGTATAGTTGTGTGATCCATGGGGTTATGGAAGGAAGCAAAGAAACTAATGTCTTTAGAGGTAGTATTACCTCTCCTATTACTTTTTGATAGGAAGATATTAAATTCATTAAATAATTTTGATACATGACCTTCTTCCTTTGTAAGTGTTCATTTGTACCTCTTTCTTCTTCTTTTTCTTGCACATTTCCATGTTGGGCTACATGCACCTAACACTTTAGTTTCTCCTTGGTATTGATCACCTTTAATCCTACAACAAATTTCAGAAATACAAATCTCCAAGCATAAGTAAATCATGAGAAAACTAGTGTATTTTTTTCCTTGTTTACATCTTTTCACTTTACATATATGCAAATGCAAATATTTTTTTTTACAAGTTCTATTTGAGTTATGGTCAATTATCTATCATGGAAATTTACTACACTCTATTTTATAGGTTACATCACGAAGCATAACAACACCAAGCACAACAATGCAACTGCAAAAAACAAACATTCAAGAAAAGGCAAAGTGTATTTACACACTCAAGTAAAATTTCCTTTAAACATGTAATTTTCAATTTCATACTTAAAGGGGTGGAAAATGTAGACACTCAAATTTGGTAGTTTGCAATTTGGAAACCCTTAATTTGGCTATGTTATTTTTCTATGATGAATAAAACTCTCCATTCTCACTTAACACTTTCTAAGGTCCATTTTTTATCTTGTTTATCCTTGTACACTAATATGCCAATACATCCTAGTAATTCAATGCATAAAATCTATAGAAATACATCCTTTTACCAACTCCAAACTTCATTCAACACATTCCTACTCCTCTCCAAGACCGTATAGTTTGTTTAGGGTCGTACCACATAGTTTTGACCCCTTTGTATGGTCTTGGACCAACAAGTCTTCCAAAATAAATTTTAATTTAAAATATATCCCTGGGCATTATACTTCATATGGATCATCCTTAATTAGATAAAACAACTACATAACTCTACATAAGAAAGTAAGCACTAACTCACTTTCTTACTAAGAACTCCTAAAGGAAATACACTAGAGCACTCACTTCACACACTTGTAAAAGGTACCCAAATCTCGGGCTACATTTTAGAATTGCACATCTACAATCATTAGGGTAGCACCCACATCAGTTCTAAAGCTACAAATTATATCAAGGTATCCATCTCTCTCATCTACAAGAATCCAAACATCCTCTCTCTGAGTGTTTTAATCAAGAACCAAGTCAAAGAAAGGATGGTTAAATAAAGTGCCAAATTTTATTGATCTATCTAGATATCACATGATAGGTAGAGAAGGATGTATAGTTTGAGGCCTCTTCAAAGTAGTGTTAATGTTGGCAATGCATGGGGGTTCTCACAGCCATTCTAATGTTTATTTTTCAATAATATTCACCACGGATATGGTTTGAGGTGATGATCAATCCATTCATAGAGCTTTGCTACATATGTGAAAACTAGGTTTTAACAATGACAAATAAATTGAGGAAGGTGATAAACCCAAAAAGTTATAGGAATAGAATCATAATAGGTCCAAGACTATACACAAGGTGCTAGACCATATGGTAAGGTCTTGAATTGATGGTATAGTCTTGACTAGGTGTAGTCATAGTTCCAATCTAGGTTGTGAGGGTTACTTAGGTTTAGGTCTTCCTATTTCTTTGTTGCATAAATCTAGATCTCTCCATAAACTAATAGAAATAAGCTAAGTGCACTTAGACATTTTTTTAGCTTTCCATTTCTTAGTAGGTTAATAGGTGTATGAAAACTATTCTTATTTGATCTTATTTATAAATGTGAATTAGTAATAGTAATGTATCATATTTGTTGGATTTGCAAATCAACTTTAATCTATTCTACAAGCAATTTAATTGACCCAAAATTTAATTAAGGGTTAAAAACACCTTTTACTTACAAAATGATGCACATTACCTTCCATATGTAGATACTATGAAACCTATGCATGGAAACATTCCATTGATTACTATATTTGGAATATATTTCAATGATGTTGTTGTTATCCCTCTTCAAGAGGTCGTTGCTTCAAGTGATCTCCCACACTTGTTCACACCCATGTCTCATTCGAGGAGAAATTCACCCATGGTTCTCAACCCGACTTTTATAGTTTTTGTGGAATATCTATCTACTAATTTTTATGATACATGTTCTAACATTTATGTTAGGACATCAAACATGATATATTTCCATCCCATACAATTTTTAAATGTGATTTACACACCATATTGGCCCTTATGCAAAGGGTTGTGAGAAAAATTCCTTTGACTTGAGGAATTGTAAAAATCCCTTCATGAACTGACATCCGATAAATATTATATTGAAGCAATGGGTAATACATTAGAGATGTTTTTAATACGTGCGTTACTATCCTATAATGTTATTTCACATCTCTCTCAAACTTCTCCCTCTCTCATATCCCCATCTTTACAATTTCAATTAAAACTTTCCCTATCTATGATGTCACATTATACCTATACTATCCATATAAACAATATTTTTTTGTTTGTATTTTATCCTTTTATAATTAAGACACCACATCTCCTCTTATGTTGTAACTTCAATTTTTTGCATACAAAATGTACAGTCTTTTATACACTTTTTTCACCTTATCTACATTATACTTTCCCTTCATGTTATTTCTCTTATGTATTTTCTCCTATTCCCGATATTTAGGCGGTTATTAATTTCAACAATAAGTATTGTTTTTATATGGAAAACACTTAAAACCATTTTGAGTTCATTTATCACCATGAATTTCTTCTTTTTATTGTACACAACTAAACAATTTATCCACACACTTATTCTATCACACTCAATTCATAGGTCATATGATGCTTCCACACATTTTGTTTTTCCTACATCATAACTACTTTTCTTACTCTTTTTATTATTGTTTAGGAATTGTAAACATTACAATTTGGTAACTTGTCATTGTGCAATGCAAATATTTACCATATTCCCTTGTTAAGACAAATTCTCACATTCATAATCCAATCCCTTAATATATCTAGCTCTTGTAAAACTTATTTATCTTTACAATTTACTAAATCATCATTTTGAGAATATAATTTGATCATATCATATTAAACCTCTAATATGCTTGACATAACTTTCAATTTTGGTTTTCATCTCTCTCGGTTTGAAAATGTAGGGAAGGGTCAAGATGTAAGGTTTGGTCTTGGTGACATGTATAGTCTCACCCCTTCACATTCACTAACTCTAATTTCAATTTTAAAATATTATTTGGGTCATTTCAGATTTCTAGGGTTGGCTTTATTAGAATATGTCAACTTGAAAGGATATAAAAGAAAGTTAATGTCACTTTATAACTCACTTATCACTCTTGAAAAATACTATCGCAAACACATTTCCAAAAACACTCAAAGAGTTCCTAAACATGCCCAAATTAGTTTCACATCATCTATAGTAGTCCCTACTACAAGTATAAAGCACTTAACCAGGTCAAAGAGTTTAGCTTCCTTAATATCAAAGTGTTCAAAGGTCATAGATATATGTTTTAGCAAGAGCAAATTCACTCCAAAAATTACACAAGGGTTTCAATCAACAAAATGGTTAGGTCACATTGCTCAGGCACACCACATATCACTACTACCATGCTGGTACATTTTATACTGCTCACTTAGCCCATGATCTTTGTGTTAAGATACACGAGGGAACCCCTAAGGGGTTGGTTAGCTATTCAAACTTTCATAAGAAACTAGAATAATTACATGAGGCTTGATCCCAAAATGAGGGCATGTAGTGTGGCACATAGATTGGTTTAACAATCGAGAGTATGACCACCAAGGGTAGTCCATCCTCACCACACATACATGTTTTCTCCTTTTGGTTTCCTAATGATCTAATGAAGATTTTTGAAGGTTGTTAGGGTTTCCACTTTATTGCAAGTGATTACAGGCCATCCCAAAGCTATGGAAACAAGAGTGACATGTACAAAAAATATAATTACCGAGATAAGTAAAGCATATAGAAAGTTATATATCCATATTATCAAGGGGTCCAAGACCATATAGTTCAAATTCGGACCATATAGAGTAGGTTTAGACCATATAAAAGTTGCGGTCCTACCCCTATTAAGTTTACAACTCCAAAAATTTCATCAAAGCATCTACAGGTTCCTAATCAACTTGTTTCACTATCATAATACCTAGATCATCCCTATTATACCTTGTACAAGTAAGTTTCTCTCTCTTCTTATGTATTTGAGAAAGTAATTATCATTTCACGTATGAATGAATTATTTTAATTGTGAATGGTTAATGTTGAGAATTAATTAATTAAAATAGTCTCGTGTTACAAACCCTTTCATCCTTCTTACTTATTGTACATAAAATAAAACTTCTGAATTAATTAGGGTGAAAATAGGAACCCTATATACTAAACAATACTCTTTCCATCTCTTTTCATTCATTCACCACATTTTTTCCTCTCAATATGGAAATCAACAACTAAACTAATTTTAGTGACAAATTTTTGAGATTTGTGCAATCCATAATCCATATAGAGATGCTTCTAATCACAAAAATAAATGAATTGAATCCTTACAAAATCCATTATTCTACGAGTAGATTCGTTAAATAGGGCTTCTTGCATGAATACAACAACAAAAATGAGGCCGAAGTTTTCATCATTGATCTCATTGAAAAGGAAGGTACAAACATATACTTAACTTTGTTTGATCAAGTAGACGAAGTATTCTATAACTAAATACAAATAGGTAAGATGTAAAAAATATAGATGACACTCGAGATATGAAAAATTAGAATGCACAACAATTTAGAATTTTTTAGGAGATCATCCCGGTCTTGACCTCTTATGTCAAGCTTAACTCAAAGTAGGATTAGATTGTTCCACTATACCGCTTTCATTCAAAACAATTGCGGAGATCAAATATTTGTCTTCCAATTCCATTTTCAATATTCTTGCCATTGGTCTTTGTTTTAATCCAACCTCCATGATTAGAAAAATATGGAACTTACAACCAAAATAAAAAAAACCTCAAGGATATCTCATTGATGTAACCCTTTGGGGTGATTTTTATGAAGAGGAATTTTTTTTTATCTTCATTGCGTGCATCAAAGACATCACCAAAACCAATTCTCGTGATAAGGAAAATAAAATAACAACACAAAAAGGGAGAACTTCAGGCACTAAATCCAACACACATTTATTCATCAACCCTAATATACTTGAGGTTCATGAACTATTGACTTGATTTGACTCCAATGGTGCAAATATGACATCTCCATCGATAAGTATTGAAAGTATTGAAAAAACCAAATCAAAGGATTCAAATAATATGGAGTTATGGGAAGTTCACATACATTTTCCATTACATAAATAGTCACCCACCTTAATATTTCATTTGTTTTTCATCCTACTTGCATTATACTTGTCAAATAACCATTGTAAGAAAAATGTGTTCAAAATGTAAAATCCACTTAACATTGTGACAAATGCAAATTGGATGTGTAAAACGTGAATATAAATATACATTACATTTTATAATAGAGAATGTCACGAGCACAATATGGTTACTCCTTTTAAATATGTTCCTAATTTGATCATGTTCATAATAGTGCAAGAATTGCATCTTATAGAGGAAACACTTGACAAACGTTTGCAAGTCGCTAAGTTAGTTCTCTTATGCATCTAACATTTCATACTCTCTGCAAATTTGGAGTTCTAAAATGAGAAACAAGTCCAATGAACCAATTTCATTGAGCACATTGACAATACCTCATTGGAGAATATTTCTTTTCTAGATGTATTTACAACAACGTCAAAGATATGCTAACCACCTTGTAATATTTTCCTATTTTACGCTTTACTTTAGAACTAATTTTTGGTTTTCAATTTTTCCACACTAGATAATGCATATACAAGGATAATGCATCTTTACTATATGCAATTAGTATTTGTTGCTTGATATTAATTTCACTACATGCACAATTCCCATATTTCATGAACAACCTTATGGACATTTTTTGCTATCATTTTTGCACTTGATCTAATATATATTATATAAAAAAATAATTATTCACATATATTGGTTACACACAACATTAGTTAAACATACCTTTATGGTTTACTACATGCATTGTTTACCCCATTTTATTTTACAATCTTATGCCTATATCTCCGTATTTACCATTACTATTTTCTATGTTATTTTCCCAACATCTAAATTTTGTTTCCCATTCCTTTCTTTACAAGAAAACATAGTGAATTTTGAAATAAATTTAATGTATCACCAAAATCATAATAAAAATAAAAATAATAAACGTACATCGTCGCCATACAACTAGAATAAAATGACAAAAATTGAGCATGCATGTGGCAACATCCTCTCGCTCAACATGGGGATATTTCCAGCCATAAGCAATTGTTCATGCTCCTTTTCTAGATCTTAAAAAGAGTTTCATATAATAATTGATATATCTTATCCTCTATGCACAAATTATTTATATGCAACTAGTTATATCCTAGAATATAGCTCGGGTATTCGATAATGGTCATGCTTAATGTAGATGCATTATTTATAAGGATGGTCATTACTTCTCGACATGAACCCGTGGTTTTATCCTATAGTATTATTTGTACTTATTCAAGTTGAGGAAATGGTCATATCGAGATTAAATCCCATATTGTAAGTAACATGCAAGAGGTGACCAGTAAAAATACGAGAGGGCACACCATCTACTTCTCATAAAAAAATCCTCAATTGTTAGTGACATTCCACATTGGGATGGGTGCTTAGATATCTTGGTTATCATGAGGATATGGTCTACAAATAAGTCTTTTGAGTTCTTTGTTAGTATATGTCATGTGTTAGCTACATTTTAATTCAAAATCACTCATGATTGTTGTTATAAATGCATTCACATACACTTAGAAGCACTCCACCCTTCCATAACAAAGTATAAACATCTCCACTTCTCTAGACCATTTGATTTCCAACATTTCTAAATTATATGTCATTTAACTTGAAATAAATCTAATAGTATTTACACCACCAAGTGCATAGAAATGGAAACCATAATTTTTGGGTCCTCACTTAGTACAAGTAGAGAAGTTGAACAAATTAAAAAAATTGTTAACACCTAATTTATACTCCCTACTAGCTATTGGTTATCCAACTATTGGTTTATCTGCCATCATTTAATAGAACACTTTGAAGGTTTGTTTTCTATGTATTTTCTATCTTAGTTTCCAACAAGGGTTTCATTATTCCACCAACCACACATCAAACAGGTTCACATGCATAAATATGATTTACATTTGTTAAGGTGTCACGATAACATATTTGGTAGCCATCCATAATTATTATTTTTCATTCTCAACCCTATGATGCACCATAGAATACAAGCAACAGGTCAAAAGCATACAAGTGTGTCCCACTTTGTGGCCATAAATATTTTAAAATATGACTAGTAAATAAATAATTAAAAATACTATAAAAAATTAACAAATCGTGTAAATTGGATGCCCTGCACCTTGGTATTTATAACCTCTTAAAAATGCATGTTTGGTCATTTTATATGTGTTTGGTCATGTTTTGGTTGTCAGACATAGTTTGTTGAAAGTACAAAAACTACAAAAAGTGGGACACAGTTATATGCTTTAACCCACATTTTTGTTTTCACACAAAAATAGCGACAATTTCCAATAATATTATCTCTATGTTGTGTCGAAGCTAGAAAATTGCATGAAACCCATATCATTGACCAATTGACGGTGTTTGCTTTTAATCTTCGGGACAAGATTGTTTTGGTACAAATGTAGACAAGAAGTTATATATATGATCCCACAACTAGGTTTCCCTAAATTTTTCTTCACTTTAAGTGCAATAAACACTAAATGGACAAATTTACATGGAGTAATGTCGGGCTTACCTATAAAAATGTTTGTAAATGGCCAATATCAAGAGAATTCAAAACTTGATTGCACATCTTGATATTGCATCTTCTTACATGGAGAAGAGATTCACAATCATTTTGTGATGAAGTGCTTGAAAAAAATGGCATTACAAAGATTATTAGTACAATTAGGATCACTCAAACTTATTTTTCCTTAGCAACAATGCATTTACAATTTGACTAATTGCATGTTCTTTACTTATAACACATGTATGAATGAAAATGCATAGGATCCGCTCATATCCATATATTTGAATGGATTTAAAATGCACCGATATGTATTTGTTGGATTGGGATGATCCCTTTTTGTTGAATGCAACAACATATTTTTTTGACCAAATAGTAACATCATAGAATATAAGGGGATTAGAAAACAATCATTATGTGTTTAATCGCTTAAGACTTGATAACCCATGTTTTCTAGACACAAATGGGATACTTATATCCAACACTTTGAAAGATTACAAAACTGTTCAACAAAGTGCACACACCAAATACAATGAGGCCACATGTTTGCAAAAGAAGGGTACTACTCTTCGGTGTAGATGTAGAGCCTCATTGCTACTACATGACCACGTATCTTTATCCATAGACAAAAAAAGGGAAAAAATACCTGCCAATACATATGGGTACATGAGTAAACATAACCAACTCGTGTATGCTAGCGATTTGGTGAGAAAATGTTGATTTTCAGCTTGTTGTGTCATTATATGCGGTTTTGCACTATATAATGAAGTGTGCATCAAAGGAATAGAAGAAATCAAAGAGATACCACCATATATTGGCAAGAATATTGAATATTGTTACCATTGAAAGCCCAAAAAGATTACATAAAAAAATTTCCTCTATGAAACTATAGTTAATCATGACATTGGAACACAAGATATATGTTACAAAAGCTTCCTCTCTCGGTGAGTAGTCATACATTCATTTCTCTCTCTATTGTAAATAGATTTTTAAGCACGTGCTCATGGACATAATGAAAACATCACAACCGCCTTCTTTCATGGATGCCTATATGATGTGTCCGTGCGTCTCAAAATTATCCCCCTCTTTGAGGTCACACACACTTGGTCTTTCACAATCAAAGGAGAGGAGCTCAATGGAGGAAAAGAAAAACACATACAATCATTTGTGTCTTTCTTGGGTACTATGGTGTGCCTACGCTTGATGTTCCTTCCTACGAAGACTTTTCTTGGTAGGCTATTTTACTTGACAAACCATTCTCGACACATACAAACCGACATTCGTGTTACCACATAACAAATAGTTGCATATTGGGAAGAAATAAAAAAATCCTACTAGCATTTACATATATAGAGGACCACAATTGAAGATAAGAGTGTTGTTGGAACAAATACTAGCGACGGTGACTCACAGGAGAATGGGCCATTGAAATGGGACTAAAAGAATGGGAGCATATATCCCACATACATCCATCTAACAATGCATTGATTAATGAACTATACATGTTAGGGCTCGAGACATTGATGCAGAGCCATGATTAGTCATAACATGGTGTCCCTCTCAACTCGAAAAGTATAGCACCATAATTCATAGATCAAGCCCACGTCGAGAAACAAGTTCCAACTGCCGCTTCATCTAACCAACCAATTCCCTTACTTCTATCTACAAAACAATAACTCGGGGGCCTACGCAATTATAGTTGGGTCATGCCGACATGCAAGGACCACTTTTACCCTTAAATATGGTTGTTCAAGGTACATTTGGTATAGGAAAGTCCTACTAGATAGGTTGCATCAAAAACACATTACAAACACTCGAGGCGTAAGCAAGTTCTCCATTTTTCTATTAGTTGTAACAAGTATTTTTGCATTTAACGAAACACATCTCGTATACATTTTGGGCTTCAAATACTAATTTAATAAATGAAGGCCCGCTCAAAGGATAAGTGTTATTTGTTTTCCAAGAGCATATGAAACACATAAAATACATTCTCATAGATGAGATGAGTGTCATAGGCCCTAAAATGCTAGAAATATAAACTGTAGGTTGCGTGAGGCATTCCCTCACCATAATAACAAATATTTTGGTGGTTAATTTGTTTTATTGGTAGGCGAATGGATCAACTACCACCGATTCTTCGACATACCACTATATGCAAGAAAGTCATTTGGTCACACACTTTCTAGCGAAATTTTGACACGATCATTACCTTGGACACGAATTTTTGTCAAGAAGGTTTGCATACCCTTAAGAATGGAATTCAAACATTTATTAACCAACATCATAAATACACACCCAACAATGGAGGATTCAAATCTTATCATGTGACATACAATCTCTTTTCATGTGTCCATTAGAATAAGAATCTTTTATCGAATAAAGCATCTTTGTGCAAACAAAGGAATTAGTAACATCACATAATACGCAAATACTCAAATCATTGCATCTTCTAGTTACAATAAGCAAATCAAACCAATGCGGACATAGAGTGTTATCGGACTTCAATAACACTTAGTTAGAACCAATAATTCTCTTATGCAAAGGACAAGAAGTTATGATCATGACATCTAATGTATGGGTCGAGTTTGGGTTGGTTAATGGGGCCTTCAGACATGTTGTGGAGCTTGTCTACAATCCAAAATCACAACCACCTAACTTAACATTGTTTGTTGTTAACTTAAAAAATATTGAAGCCCTCCATGGGACATTCTCAACTCAACATATTTGCCACTACCTCTTATCACACGTAAAAATCAATGACAAAATTTACTTAAAATATTGTAGAACCTCATTGTTCATATGCCATAAGATATGTTTCTTAATAGGACAATAATAGACATCCACTCTAACTTCACTTGTTTGTTGATTTGCACAATCTCTCTTATTTTTATTGTTGAACATTAAGCAAGAAGTGAAGTACCAAGTAACTTTCTATTATTATTGTCCTCTCCTAACCCATGTGCAATTGCTAGTTATATTGATGCCAAAACTTGTTGAGATGCACGGGTTACGGGTACATAAAACCTAAGTAGATACAATGAATTCCAATTTCCAACAGCTTTGTAACAACATGCAGACCCACGTGAATATCACGTCCATTAGTAACACGTGGGTAACCAGGTCTCATCGACGTGGAATCCAATCGATATTTTCGTTGACTAATTAGTTAACGTTGACTCGGTAATTATAAAGGTGCGTGCTCCGTCATTGACCGTACTAATTTCCACGCTAAACTTAAAGTTTGACTTTTATAGCCTGCGGCCATATCAGATCCGATCGCGTTCGACCGACCGCTTAAACACCCGTCTTGACTAACCATTGATCCGCTAAAACACCTATAAATAAGCACTGCCTCGCCCTCCATCAATTTCATTTCATACAGACCTACTTTCATTCCAAGTTTCACATCGGATCATATCGAATTCATACTTCAAACATGGGGCAATTCATTTCCTGCACAAGAATGGCCGACGCCGATGAAATAAAGGGAAGAACAATCAGGATAGTGGATTTCAACGGCGTGGCAAACGATTTCATGCCCCGCTCGCTGCCATCGATATTTTACAGCAATTTCCCCGTCATTTCATCTTCAATGCCAGGGATCTCAAGGCCTGCGATCCACGCCCTTTGACGCCAAAGGAGGAGCTTCTGCACGGCCAAGTTTATTTTCTGGTTCCCTTCAATTCCCATGAATTACAGCGTGATGAGCCGACATTAATGGGGATCTGTGAGAGCGATCCCCACCTGCAAATGGATTACATACATCTTCTTCTCACCAAGAGCAAAAGCAGATCGTGGAGACCCATGTTGAGCACCATCAACGAGACTTACTTTACTTAGCATTTTGAGCTTCCATGTATATATATGTACCACATTCTTTATAAAACTTAAAATGATTCAGTTTTGATATCCCTTAATGCCTTTCCATATGTCAATATTGAATATAAATGGTTGCATACACCAAATCCCTGTCTTTGCAACTGCCCCAAGTAGTGTTTTCCACAGTTACTTGTAACACCTAACCATTAAAACTAACCCAGAAGGGATGTCAATTTAAAATTAATATAATTTTCGTGCTTTAATGTTGCAATGTATTGAAATGAATATAGGACATAAATATTTGTAATAATGACAAGAAACATGCCTAGCAATGACAATATGAAGGATGTACCAATTTTTTAGAGTTATGTAGTTCTATTACGGTAGGAAAAACATGTTCCTTCTCTAAAAATCACATGTTGCTACTTTAATAGAAAACACAATAAAAATAATATGAATTTAGGAATTCTTCATTTACCACATGACTTAGACATTAAATCACACACTTGGGTACATTTCTAGGTCCTAATCACATACTTGCATTCATATGATTCCTAAGTGATAAAAGTACTAATTGATTATTATTTTTGGCCTCTTTGCTTTCTTTTTGGTTTCCTTCTTGGTCTTACACACTCCACCGCCTAGTCGACCTTTATCACTTGACTTTTACGAATTTGGATACCGCGCCTAGGCGTCCTCGTCCCCTCTGGGTGCCCCACCTATTTATATCTTACTCGCCTCTTTTGGGTCTTTTCTAGCTATTGGGCATCTTGATTTCTTATGGGTTGGCCTTTTAGTGGTTAATTACGAAATTCAAACAAGGGAATCATATAAATACAAATATATGTGATCATAATAAGGGACCAAACTATAAGAATCGATTATCATCACCTAAGGTTGTATCCAAAGGAATATAAGAGTATCAAAGCATCCGTCTAACTTCATTCAAGGGATAATGGACTGCTAAATCTGCATACACGCATAGGAGGGGAAGTTCATTTTTCCATACACACATCTATTTACATTGCTACATCTAGCTATTTCTTGTTATCTCGGTGCATTTTACACAGAGCAACATAGAGCATGATTCTACACACACGCATACGTATCTAAATGGATTTTGAAATGTAGTGAATGCTCGGTTTGTAAGTTCACTTAGTCGGGTGACCGTCAGTGGTCGATTCTAACTCCCCATTTGCATCATTTATTTTTTAGGATTTGATGTGTTTTACAAGATATTAGTTATTTTGCGGGTTACAGAAAATTATGTGAGAATAGTGCAACACACAGGTGATCAACAATGAAGACTAGTGACACTCTTGCGAACACGGTTGAAACTAGTTTATGAGCTTTTGAGTAGTCACGGGCGCCCGGACATGGTCTCGGGTGCCTAAGCGCCCATGCCATCCCGGTGCCCTAGTCTAGCTTATTCCAGTAATCACATAATTTTCTCGAGCACGGTGATGACAATACGCACTCTTGTTTCATCGGTTTTTACTTTTCCATCCTCGTACACTTCAGGATTCATTGTGAATCAGCTAAGTATTCTTTCTTCCCTCTTGCAATTAAGGTTTCAATTTATCATTTTCTTATTGTTTGTGGCATATTTGTGCTTTATTGCTTTATCTATTGCACGTGACTTTGAAATAGCCTCTAGGGTTTTACAAATAAAAATTCAACATTTGTTAAATCAATGACTAATTCTCCTCAATTCGAGCCCTATTACTCCAAATACCCTATCCCTAATATATTTTTCAAAACCTTTATACTTTAACCCCTTAATATGGGGTAATATATTATGTCCATTATTGACTAATATCTAAAACCCTAAAATGAACTAACGTGATAGGTAATGCTTTGTTTTTTAATCCCCATGTATATACCATACAAGGTAGGAATTTTTGATTTATTCCCAATGTGCAACAATTGTTTCTTTACTTACACCTATGTTTGTCTCGTATATGTCAAATTGGTTTGTAAAGTAATATATTTGACAAAAACGTCTTCCATATGAGGGTAACTCAACATAAGTTCTATTGAAGTTTCATGGGAAGAAATGGATGATGTCTCGAGCCTTCCTTTCTCTCCACTAATATCATTTCCTTTGATTATTAAAATACCATGTTCTTGTAGACTCAATGGTGGTCGTTATTTATAAAAGATATGGTTGCTTCATATAAGAATCTATGAAGGAAGTTATTTGGGTTTCCTCGATGTGTTTTAGTTAATGCAATTAAATACTTTCTTACTAGTGTAAAGGATAACAAATATGTGGCTACATAGCTAGAAAAGGAGTCTCCTATATACCAATCTCATTATTAACAATAGTTTCTATTATAAACTTATTATAAGAAACCTTTGCATGGATTTCGATTTCAATAATGTATTTGATATTATTATCAATATATGGTGGAATATTTCATGTATTTTCCTACCTTTGATGCATAGTTATCTATATAATTCAAGAAAAAATCACCAGATAACTCACTAACAATAAACATTTACATGCTAGATTGAAATTATGCATGAGTAGTTGATGTTTATTCTTGAATCGTTATGGGTTTTTCATTGATGAACATGGTTGAAGTGTCATGTAATGAACATGGGTGTTAATATATTGAGTGTAGAGTTTTTCCTTAAGCATATTTCTTCACCGTATTTGGTGTGGTGTTGAACATGGTTGATGACCCCTTCATAATATTTAAGAACAACATACACAAGTATATCATCTATGGATATAAAACATAAATCATCGAGAATGGAGTGATGAAGCAAAAACTTGATATTTTCATACCATCTAAAATTCTAGGTTGTTACTATATAAAATCATAGAATGTCTTAGATATATTCAATTGAATAGGGTTATCAAATCCAATAATTTCATGTTTGAGTACGTTTTATAGCCATGAAAATCCATTTATATAGGTGAATCCTATGTTCCTCCATTCATACACATTTGATAAAAATGCTTAGAGTATATAACTAATCAAAAGTGTTGGTGTATAAATATCATGAAAGACAATTTGAGTACTCTTACTATACTAATAGTCTTTTCTTTGGAGATATTTCTCTAAAATTTATTTGTTGAAGATTACAAATATTTTCTCAATGTATGAGGATGCAAGATGAGGATTTGTGATTATGCATTTATTTCTTTGTCAATGGCCACTTTTTAAGATTGGCGGAGGGTAACTGGCATTATTTTGTGAAAACTTAGCCATCGAGTTTCTAAGATACTCAATGTTAAGAGAAATGTTGGGAATATTAAGTGTGTGATCATATTTGTGATTTAATTCTTATGATTTGAACAAATGACCCACAGGGGGTCCACTTAGTAAAAGTATGGTATATCACGTTCGTTTAAAGGGTATTAAAGAATACCCTTAATTCTATTTTTTACCTCTAATTATTCAATTTATAATGCCCCTCCCATTATATTATTATAATGAAAATACCCCCTGTTTTTTCCATGTACCTTACTTACCCATTTTTCCATGACAATTTTATTTACCCCTTTTTATTTCTACCATAATATACTAAACAGAAAATATATCATATTTCTCACTCAATATTTATTTTAATATGCATTTTCTCTTGAAAGATAGTTTGAATCCATTCAATACCTATTACCAATTACCTTATAAATGTTAAGCTTTAATAATTTATCAATAGTTCTTCAAATAATTAAGATGGTGAAATAATATCACTTGTGTTGAAAAGCATACTCAATCCTAGTTTTCTACCATCTTATTATTTCTTGGTTAAGAATCTCTTAATTGAGATTTCTTTATTCAAAAAGAGATTATAATTTAACTTTATGACCACACTCCTTAAATTGCAATTTTAAGGTATTTAGTTTTTAAACTAGGATTCAAATATTTTAGTTTTATATTAAAATTAAATATCCCTTTTCTTTGGCCCACCTTTCTAACCTACCCCCAATACATGATTCAAAATATTAATAAATATAAATCTTTCACCCCCTCATGTCTACCAGTATATTGACTTTACTTTTATTAATTTTAATTACCTCAATATGAACTCGCATGCTAGGATATTGCCTAGCTAATGAACCCCCCATGAAATGACCTTGTCCCTCTTAGGTTAGAGCCGACGCGCATAAATTTCAATACAATATGTGCCTCAAGAAATTATTTAATTTGTTAGTGCAAACCTAAAATTATAAATTGTAATTTGTCTTCAATTAATGTTCTTCTTTATAAAAAAAAATTGATGTTGCTTCGATTTGGTGGAACATCATAAGGTTTAGAACAAACTATTAGAACTATGGATAGATTCCAAAATGGTTGTTGTGGCATTGTAACAAATGTAAATCATATTCGTGAATTTAAATTTATTTAATATGTGGTTTGTTGGAACATAGAAACCCATGTTGGAAACAAAGATGGAAATTCCATAGAAAACAAACCCTTTATGTTGTATTCATTGATGGG
Organism: Taxus wallichiana var. yunnanensis; assembly: GCA_018340775.1. NCBI lineage: Eukaryota > Viridiplantae > Streptophyta > Pinopsida > Cupressales > Taxaceae > Taxus > Taxus wallichiana. The sequence continues at coordinate 811,963,157 of CM031242.1, read as the reverse complement.
GAGTAACCAATGTCCAGTGATTATCATGTGGGTGATTGTGTACTATGATTTCAAAGTAACTTGTTATTTTTTCTACTTATCTTTTTGTAATTGAAAGGGGATACAAAAGGTAGTATTTATTAATCATGTGGATTTTTTTATGCATGTATTTCTCTGTCTTACTCTAGTTGGTTGACTTATAAGATTACAATATTTAAAGTGATATGGAAGAGACTAGAGGAGATATGTGTAGACTCATATGGTACTACATGAATTGTATTTTATTTAATAAAATATATTTTTACTAAGGACCATGTTCTATTTAAATTAAAATTATTATATATAACTTGACATATACTCACAAATAATTCATAAACTTTACTATAAGATTCGAGCATTCTACACACCAAGATGTCTAATTATTTGACACGACATGACCTAGGTGGTTGATAATGGAATACATATCATGTGGAAATTTAATGGTGTGTCTTTTGTATTTTTATCAACCACAACATGCATGTATTAATTGAAATAATGTATTTACTCTTGTTATGATAAGTTCCTCAACTTTACCGAGCGTAAATAATATTTGGCCCTCACATCTATGTTATTCAAGATAAAAATTTATGTCCATATATTTTTACAATGCATCCATGGGAAACATGGTTACTTTGAGAAAACTTTGTATAAATGCTTCGATATGATTCCTTTCATATAGATCATGTATGTGTGAATGAATTTAAATCATTTTCCATGAAACATTTTCTATTAATTCTCAACAACATCGGTATGGGTTGGTGCTTGCAGTTGGATTTGTGTTTCATGTTGAAATGAAAACAATGGCTTTAAGATACCATGCTTGTTTTCTATCTCTTGATACTAACTATATGTCATTGTTGTTAATTCATTTTTCTTTGGATTTTTGTATCTCGAGTGATATTTTTATTTCATTATTTATTCATAATTTCTATGTGTAGTTAAAAAGAGATAATTTTTTTGTAAAAATACAACCATGTATAAATATATGAAGAATGAGTGGAAAATATTTAGTCCAAATTCAAAATGGTGCATGTATTTCATGCAAAAGCTAATCAAAATTTTTATATTTAGATACACTTTTTTAATATCAAAACTAAGAGTGAAAAAGAGAGTGAGTTAGTTTAACACATTTTCATGGAGCGTCCTTTTTCCCTTAGTTGCATTCTATTAAGGATATCACATATATATTATGCCAATTTTTCAAATTTGTTTACAATCAACTAGTTGTTACAATCAAGGGTATCACACATTAAGCCCAAATAACTAAGTTGCTTAGTCATAAATCTATAGATGCTACACCTAATCCTATTATATCTACAAATGTTATGTCTATTGGTTCCGTCCATCCTAGGTCTCCTATGACACATTCTACTTCTAGTGGGTTTGATCTCCTAGGTCTCCTATTGCACATGCTTCCCCTAGTGGGTCCCTCCCTCCTAGCTCTCATTCTAGATCTCATATTGCACATGCTACTTATAATGGGTCCATCACTCCTAGGTCTTCTTCTAGGTTTTCTATTACAAATTATACTTCTAGTGGGTCTATATCTCCTAGGCCTCCTATTTCATGTGCTACTTCTAGTGAGTCTATCCCTCCTGTGCCACCTTCTAGGTTTCCTATTACACATTATACTTATAGTGTGTCCATACCTCTTAGGCCTCCTTATAGGTCTCTTATTTCACATGCAAATTCTAGTCATTTTTTCCCTTATAGGCCTCCTAATAGGTCTCCTCTAGAACATACTTTGGCTCCTACGTAGGTTACAAATTCCTAGATTCCTAAGGATCGTCCCTCCAATTACACATGTGACACATTTTCCTTATGGGTTCATCCCAACTCGTAATGAGGCCCTCATTGAGTAGTTATTACAACAAGAAGATGATACTTAATTCTACCTATGAGTGATTGTAGTGGGTGTTTGATGTTACTAATAAAATAGAACTTTCTTGTACCTTGAATAATCATCTCTATTAGATTAATTTTTTTCCAACATATATGACAAAAATTATATATGATATTTGTTATTTGTGAGATAGAAGCATTAGTAGTGGGTAGATTGAGCAGGTACCATCTAGAAGTTGGAAGATGTTTAGGACCAATTACTATATGAATAATGAGGTTTTATTATTCAATTTGACTGACTCACTATGCTTTTCCCAAATGTGGGTGTTGTCAAAATTGTGAATTCCTAACATGTCTAGGACATTCGGTATTGTGATTTTTGATAAGTTCATGTGAGATAGTAGTTTCCACTCTTGGAGTTCCATTTCCATATGGTATTCTCCTCTATGTCAATTTCATTATTGTTTGTTTCAACTATGCATCGAGCTTATGTAACCTATATGTCATGCATGATGGGAATTTTGATTTATTTTCAACATGTACAAAAATTGGTTCTTTACTTACACAAATATCCATTTGTATGTGTTTGAGTGGTTTGTGAAGTAAAATATTTAATAAAAAATCATCTTTATGAAGGTGACTCAAAATAGGTATAACAAAGTTGCATGGGAATATACAAACAATTTCCCAAGCCTTCCTTTCTCTTTGGTAATCTCCTTTCCTTTGAATATTGAAATACCAAGTTCTTACTGAACCTCGGTGAGGGGAACTATTTCTAAAGAAGATGGTTGTTTTGTATAATAATATATGGAGGAGGGTATTTTGGATGCCATCATTGTGTTTGTGTTCAAGCACCTAAATTTAATTTATTATGAGCATAAATGGTAACAAGTGTGTTTAGTTACACACAAGATAAAGGGAATATGTTGTATACCAATATCACAATAAATAACAGTTTCTATTATGATCTTACTACAAGAAACCTTTTATGGCTTTGAATTTCAATATTATTTTAACATATAGTGGTATATTTATAGTTTTTAGTACATTTGATGAGTATTTCACTATATAATTCAACAAAAAAATCCATGATACAACTCACTTTGAAAATCAATACGTGCATGCTAGATTGAAATTATACATGCATTTTGGATTTTCATTGTCATGTCATTTATGGGTTCACATGTATTTTTTATGCCCTTCTTCATTGATGAACATTGTTGAAATTTATTGCAATGACCATGGGTCTTAATATATGCAATGTAGAGTTGTTTCCTTCCTCCTTAAGCATGTTTCCACATAAAATTTGGCGTGTCATTGAAAATGGTTCATGATTTATATAATATGTAAGAAATTCAAATACAAGTATCCCATCCATGGAGAGAAAATGTGGATGATCAAGAATGGAGTGATGAAGCACACACTTCTTATTTTTAACCCTGCAAATTCTAGGTTGTTCTGAAGATGATGATATATTGTATTGGATATTTAAATTGAATGGGGTTATCCCAATCCAATGATTCCATGTTTGGTACTTATTATAGCTATTAAAATCCATGGCTATGAGTGAAGTCTACATGTCTCCATTCATACTCATTTAATAAAAAATATTAGAGTATGTGATTCAACTCTAAAATGAGATAAATAAGTGCAAGAGATAATTGGTGAAGAGGTCCTATCTTATTTAATTTTTAGGTGAGGATTAGCAACATGTAATATATTGATTAATTTATAAACATTAATTCCCAAATCGAATATACCATTTATAGAGATTTGCAATATATAATATGGAAAATGATTTCTAAAACATAAGACGTTAGATGCATTTAGATGATTACATATGCGAGAAGTTAAATTGGCGGTGTTATGTGAGTGTGTAGGTTAAAAATGATATGAAAGTGTTCTATTTCTGGAATTGGAGTTCCAACCTAAGAAGGAAAAACCAAAAGGGATCTGAATAATATTGTTGGATGGTTTTGTATCTATTGAAAGGCTACATATCTTTGGTGTGCTAACATTCTACAATTCTTTGTGCCCTTGAAAAAAATTATAATGTGCTTCAATCTAAAACCCTATATGTTACACATGTGAAACCCTTTGTATGATGTTAAATATCTTCAAACCGTAACTACAAGTATGAAAACCTATGAAAATGTTAGTGGTTGTGTTGAAGTGTATTTTATACACCATATACATTGGAAATACTCTAAAGAGGCTTCAAAATGCACCTACTTTTCCACATGGCATGTGATATCTATATGGATGCAAGTAGCTTTGGTAATTTTATCTCTTGATAATGAGAAACAATGGTTCGGTGTTCTTAAATTGAATTGGATTATGAGGTCTCTAGCTTGGGAAGCATGACTTTATAACCTAGTTGAGCATGCTTCAAACCTTTACAGGGTTTTATCCTAGATTTTGTTGCTACTTTCTAGTAATTTAGAAGATATTGGAGTGCTTTTGGAATGTTTTTAACTCGAGATTGCTAGTTGATTTCCATGTGAGTTAACCTTGCTTATATAGTATTTCATAAGTAAAATTTCACATTAAGGTTGACCTATCGCATATGTATAGACTCATAAAATTTATTAAATTAAAAAAGTGAAATTTTGGTGGCCGAGGATAAAAATATCATCCTTAAACCAAAAAAATTAGTTGGTTTTGTCCTAAATGAACTATCCCATACATGTAGTTTATGGGATTCTTCAAAAGTTCTAGGAGCGACACCCGGGAGTAAGATAATACTATAAATTGATGCAATTAGTTATGTGAGTTACTGAGCAATGTGAATAGATAAGAAATTTATGCAAGATAGATAAGAATAGGTAACTTAGGCTTGGAATTTGTGTGCAAATCATGATCTAGTATTAAATCCAACATTGTCGGTTCCAAATGATAAATTGTCAAATTTAGGTGTTTACATTTGTCTCCCCTTTAAGTATGGAATTAAAATTACATACTTACGGGAAAATATACTTGATTGTGTAAGAAATCATTGTCTTTGCTCGATGTTGTTCATTCTTCTTGCATGTTGGCATGCTCCATGATGAAACTTGCAACACAAAGTGTAGTTAATTTTCCATAAAAATAATTAAACTTCAACTTAACTTTTGAAAAAATATTTTTAGCTTGGTAAATTGAATTTGTAACTAGTAAGTTGAAAGATAAAAAATATGTGTGTGTGTGTGTGTGTGTGTGTGTGTGTGTGTGTGTGTGTGTGTGTGTGTGTGTGTGTGTGTGTGTGTGTGTGTGTATCATAACCCCAAACTCTTCAATGTCTCATTCTAATCTGTCTCTAAGTAAAAAACAATTAGGAGCTTCTCCTTTGGAAAATAAATAGGTGCACTCCTTCCATGATTTTGTATCTTTCAACTTACTATTTACGAATTCAATTTATCAAGCTACAAATATATTTTCAAAGTTAAGTTAAATTTTAATTCTTTTTATGAAAAATTAACTACACTTTGTGTTGCAAGTTTCATACACATATCTATCTATATATATAATTCCACATAAATAAAACATGGTTCAAGGCACTAGGATGTAATTAATTTGTCATAAAGACCATAAGTTATTTAATGAAAGTATGTATACATCCAAGCTTTGCTATGTTCGTTTATTGAGTCGGACCATGCATATGGATAACAAGCACTCCTTTTCACCAACATAGAAATGGTTCTAAATTTTCCCAACTTAGCAACCTTTTAATTGTTGTCACTCACAACTATAGCTCTACAAACCCATATTGTGTTTTTATCCACATATTTATTTTCAATATGTCATGAGTGACTGTAAAAATAGAAAACATGCATGAATATTTTGATGTCTGGATTGTTAGGAAATTAGTGCTCACATTATTGTTTGTAATAGTTAAATGTAATATTCATATATTACATTAGTAAGTTAGTGTGTTAGTATGATATTAATATTGTTATATTAATATCATATTTGTGTGAGAAAAATAAAAGTTTGTAATATTATTAATATGAGTTATTAATCAATTCATTATTAATAATATAGGATAATATGTATTAGTTGTGAGTTTGTTGAATAAACAACTCACATAGCTATTTGGGAGTTGTGTGAGAGATTGTTGGGTTTGGGAGTGATTATAGGAGAGATATGTGAGGATATTATGGGATTAAAGATTGGAGTTGAATCCTTGTTTTAAGGAGTTCATTCTCCTATATATTGTAAGCTCTCTCATCATGTAATTGCTCAAGTTTTAATCTATCAATTATTTTTGATATTTTATTTGTCTCTGGATTTTTCCTATTTTCATGTGCTAATCTCAAATTGTTGTTGCTAAATTTTATCATCAAATCTGGAGTTTTGTTATCATGGATTTTGAAACTTTAGCTAAGGAAGAAAACACTAAAATTATTTTAAATACATTTTAGATCTTTAGTGGTTGTTAAAGTATGGAGGTTAAGTATAAATTGATAGAATCCAAACAAGTAGCTTAAGAATCAAATAGGATTTGCCTTCTCGGTAATGGTATGTAAATATTTTCTTGTATAACATCTAAGTGGATTAAGACATAGTGTGCAAAGGGAGTTTGTAGAGAAAGAGTTGTGAGTGGAAGGAATTAAAAATTTGTTAAGCGAGAGAAAGGTAGAACCATTTCTCTGTGAAAAGAACATCTCTTATCCATATCCATGGTCCGACTCAATAAATGAGTAGAAAAGACCTTGGACATATAAACCCATTGATTAAATAAACTATGATCTTTATGAGAAAATAATTACATTTCAATGTCTTGAAATTTATTTTTATTTATGTGGAATTATATATATAGTTTTGAATAGATATTTGTTATACATGAAAAGGTTTGCAGATTGTTATTGAGAAGGAAAATCCTATTCGATTCTTGTCACTACTTGTTTGGATTATAGTGATTTACACTCAACCTCCATCCATTAATAGCCACTAGAGGTCTACAATGTATTTAAAACAAATTTCTTATTTTATTTCTTAGCTAAAGATTCAAAATCTAGACATCGAATAGTCATATATGCATGTTTTATTTTTTGAGTCAAATACTACAAATAGAAAACAAATATGGGGATCTATAAGTCTTGTCATGTAAACGCATGAAATATGGAAGAAGTTACCGAGTACGGTGAAACTCATCACCAATTTTTAAAAAGATTATTTAAAGGCATTTTAGAAGGTGTAAAGATGTCCTCAAAACAAGAAATTAAACACCTTTACAATATGAAGTTGAAGAGAATTACGTGAGAGAATTTTTTTCAAAACTCTATATTTTAGGAGCTTCCACACACATCAAGGTTACAAAATATAGAAAAAACCTACAAATTTTTGTATGGGGTTAATGATTGTGTATACATAACCATTTATCGGGACATAAAAGTATTAAATAACCAATATTTATATTAATGGAAATACATCCACCATCTAACCTTTGAAAACTTCAAGTAAGGAATGGTAAAGATGCATGAAAATAACAAATACAAATCAAAAGGAAGACTTGAAAATTCAAATTACCCAATTTTAAAATCTTCATATCCCTCTTTATGATAAATGAATAAAGATCAAACATTTTTAAAAATAATTCTCCACAACCTCTTGTTCTCGATACTTTGTCTACACTATTACCTTATTCTTTATGCCATGTCAATGTAAAACAACACAAACTATTTAGTTTCGTATAAACAAAATAGAGTTATATATTTTGGATCTACTTGTTATCTAAATTTGCACCCCTTACAAATCTGGAAAACTTATCAAGTTTCGGACTTGGGCAATATCATTGAGCTTCAGAGAAGGAACTAGAAAAACAAGGTAAAATTCATGTTTTGGAACAAGTTCAATGATCCAGGGCATTCCTCTCCCTCCTACTAAGACCCACAATTCAGCACTCAGCCAAATTTTGAGTGAAATGGGGAAAAACACTATGAAAATAAGGCAAATCGACCTTTGGAGGAACAAGAGGAAATGTTCCTTTGTTCCTCCTGTTCTCCACATTGCCACATTGACCACAAGAAGGGTTGGGGATTTTAGTTGGTTAAGGTGAGTCTTTATGGCGAGGGGACGCAATAGTTCCTCGGGCCTTTGGTTCCCCTCATGAGCAACATCACCGATGGGCAAGACAAGGTAGCGAGGGACCGTTATTGGATGGAGTAGGTAAGTTGGACCCTTTTAACACACTAATAACAATTCCCAACTTCCCTTTGTACCTCGACGACCTACTTTATTCGAACCCCAATGCAAAAAATGTTTAAATCAGGTTTGTCATGAGCGACAAGGAACCCTATCCAGTTCCTCCATGTGTACCGAAAATACACATCGCCATATCTTCGTCCTTGTATCTCCAAATCTTACAAAATTAACTATTGTTGGAAATGTCTCATTGAGATATTCACTTTGACATCATAAAATTTAGAAATTAATGGAGTTTGGTGGGAAAAAGGGGAAAATAAAGGTACATAATTGAAAGTGCATTCCCTAGTAGCTCAACCACCAGAATTGATGAAGTATGGGGCTCTTACCTTCTCCAATAAGAAATATATAATGGGGAATGGGTTTGACAGGGTGCCCATGCTAATTTTTAGTAATTTAATGCATGTTGTTAGTGGTTGAAGGTAGAAATATGAATTTTCCTATCTTATCTCTCTCTCTCTCTCTCTCTCTCTCTCTCTCTCTCTCTCTCTCTCTCTCTCTCTCTCTCTCTCTATTTTCTATATATTGGCAAATGGTGCTCATTAGTAAAGGTTGGACCATCTCAGAATACAAGGGCATCATATCAAAGTGCTACACAAGTATTTTTGAGTTACATGCCTCATATTTGGATTTTTCGTAATGTGTTATGCCTTCTTCATGTAATGTAATGGAGTGTACATCCTTATGAGGCAATAAAATTCATGTTTTGGTTGTTGTATACCCTATCTTGATATCTATTGCATTTTCTTGCCTCTTCATTCATTACAAGTATGTTGTGTATTTTTTTCACTTTGTAGGGTTTATTTCTATTGTGTTTTGCATGGGAAGTGGAAGGTAAGGTGTTGTTTCGATCACGTGGCATAGTTGTTTTCCTCTCTTCCATCATTTTATTCCCATTATCCCTTATTGAGAGTGTCTTTCCCCTTGTTCTTGGTGTTATCACCTCTTTTAGTTTAGGATTTTGTTTATTTGTATCTTTCTCTCTCCCTAGTCCATGTAAATGTTAGATTAGGATTAGATAGTTACATTTCCAACTCTAGAGTAGTTTAGCATTAGAATAGGTAGAGGAACCAACCTTCTCTGGAGGTTTGTCTCAAGCAGCAAGGTCCCACACTTGGATACAATCCCATGTTACTAAAAAAATGATTTCTCATTCTTGATAAATCATATGGTGTTTTTTTCGCAATAACACAACTTTTAAAAATATTCACATCATTCCTTATGAAAGCCATTAAAAATAAAGTATTTTTTAAAAATAATTTCTTGTAACCTATCTAGGTATCCCAATCAACATAACAATGATAATGATTCAAATTCATCTTAACCGAACATCAATGCCAATCATATGCATTAGTCCACCTAATATTTTTTTTCGCATCCGGGGTCAATGAATGGATGCTTTACCCAACATTTATTGACACTAAAAAGTGTTAAATATCTAACATTTTTCATTAACGAAGCACATCAATTGTTCAATTTTTTTCCAAATTTTTGAGAGGAAAGGTGAAGATGTATAAAAGTAGATAATTTTAATTAAAAGGGACACATTTCAAATCAAATAATATGATTTTACAAATCTTCATTCCCTTGTGAGAAACTCAAGTTAATATCTCTCTTTCTAAAATATAATAAAACCTCTTGTTGTCTGCACTTCACTTACACTATCATTTTTTATGGTTTATCAACTCAAAACAAAGACACACACGCATGCGCACACACGCATGTGTGCGTTGTGTGCACGCACACACACACACACAAAGTAGAGTTCAATACCCTAGTATGTACTTATTTTTTCATAAAGACCATAGCTTATTTATTGAAAGGGTCTATATGTACTTATGTAGAATCTCTTTTTGCTCATTTATTGAGTTAGACCGTGGATATAGATAAGAGGCTCTCCTTTTCAATGAGAAATGGTTCAAATTTTCCCCACCTAGAAAATTTTCAATTGCTTCCACTCACCACTCTAGCTCTATAAATTCCCTTGCACATTGTGTCTTAATACACATCTTTGTTTTCAATCTACCATGAGTGACTTGTAAAAAAGAAATTAAGCATGAATATTTTGATTTCTGGATTTTGAAGATTTAGCTAAGGAAGAAAACGTGAAATTTATTTTAAATACATTGTAAATATCTAATAGTTGTTAATGCATGAAGGCTAAATGTAAATCACTAGAATACAAATAAGTAGTGACATCAATCAAATTGTCTTTGCCTTCTCGGTAATGGGTTGCACATATTTTCTTGTATAACATATAATTGGATTAAGACACAATGTGCGAGGGTATCTTGTAGAGCAAGAGCTATGATTGATAACAATTGAAAAGTTCTTTAGATGGGGAAAAGGTAGAACCATTTCTCTGTGAAAAGTGGCACCTTTTATACATATTCGTGGTCAATCATAGACGAGCCTTAAAAATAGTTTAGCAAAGCTCTTCCTATGTAAAAATACAATATTAAATTGAGATAAGTAAATGCTCCACATTGACATGTAGAAAGCCGGTGAAAAATTGCTTTGCAACTACCCGCAACTTCAAGTGAGGCAACAACAATATACACATCAAAGCTTCCAATTGTGAATTTCATGCCAAGCTTGCTAAATGTCCTTCAATAATGGGGTAGAAGATTGGTTAAAAGAGGCACCTCGGAGATAATAGAATGTAGAAGTGGCCAACTATAGATCTAATGTTTTAGAAACCTTATGGTGTTTGTGAACAACTTTAGAAACATGACAAGGTATTTTCATCCTTCATAATTGGGGCCTTGGGGGGAACACATCCATTAAAATATCCTTAGAAGATTCCCAGAGTATGCTAGCCTTCTTCAAGGCTAACTAAATAGATCAAATGCCAAAATAACTACTACTTTCAAGAAAATTGACTAACAAAAAAAAAAATTATAATTCCCACATTTTATCAATATTGTGCGTGTGAAAAGAAAAGGACGGGAAAAATGGTAACATGTTGAAAGTCACCATTAAAATTCCTTTATAAATCCCCAACTACTTAAATTTTTTTCATAATAAAATTTCTCCTCTAATAATTACAGCACATCCAAGCTTGTTATTGTAAATTTCATGTTAAGCTTGTTAAATCTCCTTCTTCGCAACAAGATAGAATTTTTTTCTAAAATAGGCACCTTAATATAATAGAATGTAGAAGTGGCCAACTATAGATCTCAGGTTTCATAAACCTTATGGTACTTGTGAACAACATTAGAAACATGGCAGGGTATTGTCATCCTTCATACTTGAGGCCCTGGGGAATACTTCCTTTGAATATTTGGTCCTTAAAATATTCTCAGTCCGGAGTATGTTCACCTTATCCAAGGATGAACAAACAAGTCAAGTGCCAAAGAAACTAGCACTTTCAAGACAAAATTATTAACAAAAATATATTTTTATAATTCCCACATTTTATCAACATTGTGTGTGTGAGAATCAAAAGGACAGGAAAAGCAGTTAGAAGGTTGAAAGGCACTACCAAAATTCATTTAGGAATCTAAAATTACTTTAAATTTGTTTTCATAATAAAATTTCTCCTCTAAAAATTTTAGAGACACCCAAAGTTATAGTAAAAGCTATATGTAAGGACCTCCCGCCTCCAATGGAAGAGCTATGCACATTGTACAAATAATGTGAGTAGCTAAGTGAAAAATTCCACCATGCTCACTCATGAGCATAATCATAAGATAACTATTAAAGTGTCAAATTTTATCCTCACAATCTTGGTTTTTTCCATACTCTTCTATTCGCAATTATTGAAAACATGATCTTCTTCCATAATAATCTATGACATGAACATATACCTATGATCATGATGCCAAAATGCATCTATAATATAAATGGAAAAAAAAACATAATTTCACATAAGAAAATCAAAATTGTGGGTGACTGGTTATATGCTTTATGCTCACTCTTGCAATATTATACATACTCTAGAAAGAAGCTTGACAGGTAAGGACAATTAGGTCAGTGACATAGAAGTTCACGAGGCGGAGGGTGTTCCTGGGTTTCAGTCCTAACCTATTAAATTTTCCAACAAGGTAACAGATTGTCAACTAAAGTTTGCTTGCATGATCACCAGGACCTTGAGAAGAGTCTTGTAGATATCAATCTACACTCATAGAGAGAACCCCATCAAATAAGGCAAATAAATTAGGTAAGTAGTTGATTGACCAATTAGTGGTCCGAGTTTGACTCCATACTAACATAGCAATTTTAGAGTTTGTTTTGGAGGACAACTAAGATTTCAACTAGACCGTAGCTTGAGGGGGAGTGTTGAAGGGACCAATGCATGCTTCCATAGAACCTTGTCAAAGTTGGAACAATCAACTCGAGTGATAAAACAATTCCGGGGCAGAGGATGGGTTCAAGTCTTTCCTATCTAATTTTCCCACATACTTTGCTCCAAAGCTCCAATTTCGGGTGAAAGAAAGAAGTTACATTAATGTCCACAAATGACCAAAATAGATCAAAGAAGACTTTGATAATACATCATGTTATAATTGAAAATAACATGGAAGAACGAACCCCATTACAAGATTGTAAATATTATGCTAAGCTAGAGAAGGAATATGCAAAATTCATAACACGTGAGCTCAATTTAACTTTAATCACAATAGCTTAAATGGGTGAACAAAGTATGAAGGACCAAAAGCTAATGGACAAAACACAATGCTCCAACGTCTGAGATTGCAAGGTCATGGTATTATCATCTATAGTGCATAGATGTTCGATGGATGAGATACACAAGATAACATAAGTATATTAATGTCCACAAACCACAATAATAGGTCAACAAGACTATAAAAGTATAGTTAGCGTAAAATAGACAATAGAAGTACTTGATGTATCATGAGCTATAACACATTAGCTTCTTATTACAATGCCCTATTTTGTGAAAGCAAAAACCTACACATTTACATAAACATTTGTTAGGCATCAATCACACATAATCAAGATAGTCAAAATAATAAATAATAAGAGGTAGCGAATGCATTCAAGTTCAAACCCACTTTTTTCTAAGAAAATAACTCGCACATTCTATATAATGTCAAATCGGGAAATAAGTTTTCAAGACAACCCAAAACTCCCAACTAACATTTTTGTCCTTATCGCCTTTTAAAAAGATCCAAATCTATTGCCAAAATTACAACCACACAAACTTGTAGGGCCAAAGTGAAGAAACATGTACCTTCTTTGCGGTTGTGACTTTAGTTTAATGTAACCCCCACACATACACTTCTCTTCTTGGAAGAAAAATGGAAACCCCTTATCAAACCCCAAATCCCCTTTTAAAGGCGGTGAGCGGAGGAAACCCTAGTTATCCAAAGACTAGGCAACGAACGGTTCGAAGAATAAAAAACAAGCTGCACAACACACGCGTGCAGTGTGATTCAATTACAAACTTCAACGCCATTAATGGTAGAGGAATCAGTAATCGTTCTAAGCGTCGTTGCGCCCAACTCCACTCCGGACTAAGGCTCAAGCACACAAATATTCAAAGCTCTAAGAAAACAAAATAAAAAAATCGGACTAGAAATGTAATCAACGAACCTCCTTCGTCCGATGGTCTTGCAATGCACGAGACACGACATCGGTCGTGGATGGCGTCTATATGAGCCCCAAACTCTTTGTAAATACACCTATCGGCGTAATAAGTATAACACACAAATATGACTTAAAAAATACACTTCCAAAGAAACTATGTGAGGGAGAAATGAAATAAAATATAAAATACAAAAATTAAATTGTTAATATCTTTCTCAAAGGACGAGTAACAACTAAATAACCATCACGGGTGAGCTATAGAATTTAAGGTTGGATTCCAAAAAATTATTTAGGAAAAACACCCCATGGTGTAATATTCGTTGGGAGTCTCATCCAGGATTAAATTTGATGGCCACCTATACCTATCAAACAATTTTTAGATGACATTCATTTTTAAATATTACCCTTCAAAAATATAAATGTTATTGTTATATTATTAACAAAATATAAACAAGATTATTTTATATATACTTAATTATTTTAAAACTATATTTGTATAGTTTGGTCATACTTAAAATATGCAAGTCGCGTGTAACGGTTATTTCAAGTATTTTACGGCGAAAATCATAAAAACGTCTAAACGGCCATCAAATTTAACGCTTTGACTCCCGTCGATTCTTTCATTGACTAATCCTCTGTTTGTTGCATTTAAAACGTTAACTGTCTCCGAAAACGCGTTATGACCGTATCAATTTCCATGGCAGCCAAAAAATGTTTGACTGTCCACAGGCCGCCGTCATATCAGACCGCTTAAACACCCGTCTCCATTGATCCGCTTAAACGTCTATAAATAAGCATTGCCTCGCCCTCCATCAATTTCATTTCATACATACCTTCTTTCATTGCAAGTTTCACATCGGATTATATCGAATTCATACTTCAAACATGGGGCAATTCATTTCCTGCACAAGAATGGCCGACGCCGATGAAATTAAGGAAGAACAATCAGGATAGTGGATTTCAACGGTGTGGCAAACGATTTCATGCCCCCGCTCGCTGCCAACGATATTTTACAGCAATTTCCCCGTCATTTCATCTTCAATGCCAGGGATCTCAAGGCCTGCGATCCACGCCCTTTGACGCCAAAGGAGGAGCTTCTGCACGGCCATGTTTATTTTCTGGTTCCCTTCAATTCCCATGAATCACAGCGTGATGAACCGACATTAATGGGGATCTGTGAGAGCGATCCCCACCTGCAAATGGATTACATACATCTTCTTCTCACCAAGAGCAAAAGCAGATCGTGGAGACCCATGTTGAGCACCATCAACGAGACTACCTTTGCTTAGCTTTTCTGAGCTTCCATGTACATATATGTACCACATTTTTTTATAATACCTGAAATGAAACAATTTTGATATCATTTCATGCCTTGTGTATGTCAATATTGAATATAAATGGTTGCATACACCAAATCCATGGCTTTTTAGTCTTTGGAACTTTCCCAAGATAGTGTTTTACCACATTTACTTGTAACACCTAACCATTAAAAGTAACCCAGAAGGGATGTAAATTTAAAATTAACATAATTTTCGTGTTTTAATGTTGCAATGTATTGAAATGAATATAAGACAGAAATATTTGTAATCATGATAAGAAATATATCCTAGCAATGATGATATGAAGGATGTACCAATTTTTTAGAGTTATGCGGTTCTATTACTTTGTTGGAAAAACATGTTGCTACTTTAACGAAAACACAATATAAATAATATGAATTTAGGAATCCTTCATCAACCACATGATTACTCCTCCCTTTGAGCCCTATTACTCCAAATACCCTACCCCTAATATATTTTTCAAAACATTTACACTTTAACCCCTTAATATGGGGTAATATATTACATCCATTGTTGACTAATATTTAAAACCCTAATATGAACTAAGGTGATAGGTAATGCTTTGCTTTTTAATACCCCATGTATATGCCATACAAGGTAGGAATTTTTAATTTATTCCCAATGTGCAACAATTTTTTCTTTACTTGCACCTATGTTTGTCTGTATATGTCAAATTGGTTTGTAAAGTAAAATATTTGACAAAAATGTCTTCCGTATGAAGGTAACTCAACATAAGTTCTAATGAAGTTTCATGGGAAGAAATGAATGATGTCTCGAACCTTCCTTTCTCTCCACTAATATCATTTCCTTTTCTTGTTAAAATACCATGTTCTTACATACTCAATGGTGGTCACTATGTCTAAAAGATATCGTTGCCTCATATAAGAATATATGAAGGAAGTTATTTGGGATTCCTCTTATGTGTTTTAGTTAATACAATTAAATACTTTCTTCTTGACATAAAGGATAAAAAAATATGTTGCTACATAGCTAGAAAAAGAGTTTCCTATATAACAATCTCATAGAATAGTTTCTATTATAAACTTACTATAAGAAACCTTTGCATGGCTTTCAATTTCAATAAAATTTGATATTATCATAAATATATGGTGGAAGATTTCATGTTTTTTCCTACCTTTAATGCATAGTTATCTATATAATTCACAAAAAAATCACTAGATAACTCACTAATGATAAACATTTGCATGCTAGATTGAAATTATGCATGAGTAGTTGATGTTTATTCTTGAATCATTATGGGTTTTTCATTGATGAACATGGTTGAAGTGTCATGTAATGAACATGGGTATTAATATATTGAGTGTAGAGTTTTTTCCTTCCTCAAACATGTTTCTTCACCGTGTAATTTGGTGTGGTGTTGAACATGGTTCATGATCCCTTCATAATATTCAAGAAAGTCATACGAAGTATCTCATCCATGGAGAGAACATAAATAATTGAGAATGGAGTGATGCAGCAAAAACATGATGTTTTCTAACCAACTCAAATTCTAGGTTATTACTCAAAAATCATAGAATGTCTTGGATATATTCAATTGAATTGGGTTATCAAATCCAATAAGTTCATGTTTGGTACATTTTATAGCCATAAAAATCCATGAATATGGGTGAATCCTACGTTTCTCCATTCATACTCATTTGATAAAAATTCTTAGAGTATTTAACTAATCAAAAGTGTTGGTGTATAAAGATCATGAAAGACAATTTTCGTACTCTTACTATACTAATAGTCTTTTCTTTGGAGATGTTTCTCTAAAATTTCTTTGTTGAAGATTGCAAATATTTTATCCAGTATGAGGATACAAGATGAGGATTTATGATTATGTATTTATTTATTTTTCAATGGCCACTTCTTAAGATTGGTAGAGGTTACCCGACATTACTTTGTGCAAACCTAGCCATCAAGTGTCTATAGTCACTAAATCATGCACTTTTGATATTATTTATGATGGGGATTCTCTTCTATTCCATGCACACATTCTATTACATTTTTACATCTAGTGATTTCTCAGCTACTTCACAAAGTGCGACTGCACAAGATCACCTAGGGCACATTATGCACACACTCACCATAACTACATTTGGGTCTAAAATGTAGTGCAACACTCAGTTAGTAAGCCCACTATTGTGGCAACTGAGGTCAGTCTAACCCATTCATTTGCATTCTTATTTTTTTAGGGTTTTGATACTCCTTGGTCTTTTACAGGTCTTTTCATCATCTTGGAATATCAACGACATCTAGAGTAGTGCAATGAAGTTAATGTGATAGACATCGAGGGTTTCAAACCATTTACTAAACCTCCAAAGATCAGCTTCAAAGCTTTTACATAGACCAGGGCACCTTGTTTGAATGCGAGCTCTCGTAGGCACCCCAGTCCCTCTCAAGGCGCTCCAATCCAGCAAGATACTCCAGATCCATCCTTTTCAGAGCTCCTGCAGCATTCCTACTCCCAGATTCTCCAGTCAGCTCTTCCACATGGTCTAAAGATCTCCTCTAATCAATTGAGTTCTTTCCTCTTCTCTCTTGCCTATTAGGGTTAGCATTTACTTTTACATAGTTGCTTGGGTCATCACATATTGTTTTACTACATTTTATTTATTGCATTTACAATTGTTCATAGTTCATAGTTTAGATGAACTATAGTACACATTATATTTACATCTTTAGTTAATCATTTTGGTGGACCCGACTTGATCATACATGCTTCTAGATTCTTAATTCATACTATATCATTCTAGGGTTTATTTTTCTTTTGACATGGCTCACTCTCATACTGATTTGACTAAAGAACATCTTAAGGTCATTAATGATCATATTGTTGCACATCCACAAGATCTAGACTTATTTTTACATAGGGCTCACAAGGAGGCTTCTAATTTGGTGGAACTTAATGCTTTTGCGGCCATTCCCACTTTTTGTTACTCAACCGATTACTTTTACTCTTCCACCTATCTCTAGGGTAAGTGCACAAAGATGGGGGGCCAAAAAGTGGAAGAAAAAATGTTTTTGGCCATTTTGGCCATAACATGCTCATGTTATGGCTCGATCGCGCTATAACGCAACAAAGAAAATTCGGGATCGCATTATGACAAGGAAAATCCAAGCCATAACGTGCTCGTGTTCTTGTTTGTTATGTGTCATATGTGCTTATGGGAGGGATATATTTACTAAAATAAATTTAAAGTATAATTTTTTATTTTATTAATCTTCATACTTTAATAAAGTATAAATATTAATAAAAGAAAAAGTAAATTAAAGTATAAAGATTACTAAAAGAAAAATTTATACTTAAACCATTTATTTTAGTAAATATAAAAAGTTAGGGTCACTCTGCACCTTATGGAACTAGTCTCACAACTCCATCTGTCACAGTTTAGAAGATAGTTTTTCATATTCTAATTTGGTCAGTACATAGGTATTTTTCAAGATTTCAGCATTCAACCTTCAATCTTTTAGGGTTTAAATTGTCTAATTGATATCTGTTTTTGAAAGAATATAGTCATTGTTTAGGTTTTGGGGCCTTTTGGATTGGTTATTGACATTTGTAGGAGTGTTAAATGTGTCAAAATTAGAATTTACAAACCTCACAACTCCTAAAGCTAGCGACAATTGATCGAATATATGGATTCATGTAATTCCTTATAACACATAATAAATCCAAACACATGTGTTTAAGTTTTTATCGATTCAAATAATCAAGGGAATGGTCATCATGAGGTCTGTGAAGGATCTAAAACATCATGAGGTGATGTAGATCTCTAACACATTTACATGCATTTATCAACTCATAACCACCAATTTTAATCATTATCATTAGTATCTTGTTTTTAGAAGTCTTTACAACAAGCTCTATAGGATCAAATATGCAAAAATGGCACAATCAACCTAAAACTTACCCTTCCAACCCCCATATCCTACTCTCACATTTTGTACACAAGCCCAATCAACTGTTAAAATGACTCATTTTCTTGTAAAACCTCATTTCCTCATACTTCCACTCTATTCCTCTCACTAGCTTTAAGTGTCCTAATTCCAAATCAAGCACAAATTTGGACTTTTTTGCTTCCATTTTCTCCTTCCAACTCTTTATATTGTTTCACCATGCTCAGACTAACATGAAACCATTCAAAAAAAGTGATAATTAATCAAAGAAATCATTAATCCTCTCAAGTTTAATCAATCCTGCCCTATTTTAGCTCTCAAGAGCCATTCCCATGCAAGATCCATGATTATGCACATCTAGTCATATCCAAAACTAAAAAAACACATCCTCAGATACCCTTCCGGCTAAGTCTAAATCATGATTTTTTCAAATTTCAACCCTTTAAACTTATCTTGTTATCACCTTTTCTAATTTTTAGCCTATTAACTCTCTTCTAGCTTTGGTCTTGTGCATTTTCTAGTGTACCTTTCAATCTAGGGGTTTCAAACATGCCAATGGTTTTTCTAGATACCCATTTATGCCTTCTCCATCTATGCAAGATTTTAATATGTGCTTCTTTGCAAAACATCCCTCAAAACCCTCTGTCTCAGTCTCCCTTTAGATCTTCAAATTGTGACTGTAACTGTGCATACTAACTAGTCAATGATATCTCTGATTTTGACCAAAGAAAACTTAAAATTCCATCATATTCCTTTCAAGGACCTTGTCTTTATTGATTCTTGCAAATTTGGGGTCTAAATTCCCTGATTTGGGTTTTAAAACCTAAGCCCTAGTTGTACCCTGTCTTCAGTGATGGTGGAAATCATCTTAGGCTCACAAACAATGCATATTTTATGAGAGTGTTTCTAAACACTTAATCAATGTTTGGTAATGAACTCACATCTTGCAAGTCAGGGAGGTGGAATTTGTAGTGTTTTAGTAAATTACAGAGGTTAAAAACATGGAATTCATTCTCAGAATTCCTCCAAGTTTCATTTAGGCTTCAATCCTTCTATCAGGAGGAGTAAACATATCTCCATGAGGAGAAATTGAGAAAGAGGAAGTCTAGACATCATAAGAATACTTCCACTAAAGTGACATCTTATGCGTGGAGGTGAATTATGAGATGAATAACAGAGATCATCATGTTCATATATAACAAGTGAGGCTCAAGGAGTGAATTCATGATAATCATATCTTGACTCTACCACTGTGTCCAAATATCTCCGAGAAACAAATAAAAATGAGCTATTAAAGATATTGAGGCATCAATGACCCTAAACCCTAAACCCTAAACCCTAAACCCTATAACCTTAAGCCTGAGCCCTAAAATCTAAACCCTAAACCCTGATTCCCGAATTGTAAACCCTAATTCCTAAGCCCTAAGCCCTAAGCCCTAAAACATGAAACCCAAAACCTAAACCCAAAATCCTAAACCTTATTTTTATCACCTTGAACCCTAACCCCTAAACCCTAAATTCTAAACCATGAGCCCTAAATCTTAAGCCCTAAACCTTGATTCCTAAACCCTAAACCTTGAACCCTAATAGAAAAACACTAAATCCTAAACCATGATCCCTAATCCCTAAACCAAAAACACTAAACCACAAATGCTAAACCCTAAACCCTAAATGCTAAACCCTAAACCCTGAGCCCTAAACCGTGAGCCCTAAACCTTTAACCTTGAACCCTAACCCCTAAACCTTAAGTCTTTAATAATTCCTTAAACTTTCATTCATTGATAATTCCTTCTATGATAAACACATGGATGCTTTCAAAAGCACCTTCAAAAGATAGGTGTAGTCATCAATCCTAGTGAAGAGTGTGATGTGATTTTTATAAATGGAAGACAAGTAACGATGTATCCATGTATCCAAAGATCGGGGACTACTGGGGTTTGTGGAAGGATTAGACATTTAGGAATCATTAAGTGTATGAATTAGAATGTTGTTGAATGTGGAGAAACATTTTCAAACATTGGAGTAATGAATCTTGGAAAATAAAATTAAACCTCGAAATCCTCTTAAATTTCCATCTTACACAAACACTTTGGACATATTAAGCTCATTATTCAAATGAAACCTTCACTCCCCACACTTACAGAACTAAAATAATTATTAAAAAAAATGTCAAAATGATCAAATTTTCTTTGTATCCTAATTCGTCAAACCCATAAATACCATTGGACATGTTAGTCTTAATTTATAACACTCTTAGAGCTCCAAATATTTCACAAGCTATAGAAAAAAGGAGATAACTATATTGGGTAACATTTCTTTATACTGAATTTTTCTTAGATATCTGAATTTCCCTCCTTCAAAATATCAACAAATGAAAGGCATCAAATTACTCATGACTCTCTTTGAATGTTCACTATGAAGCGTATGAAACCTTTTTAGTTAAATACTCTCTATCAATACTAATAAGAATGGGTAAGACACAAAACATTACAGTGAGTGAATGGGTAAGCCTAAACCTTAAGCCGTAAACCTTAACCCCTAAACCCTAAACCCTAAACCCTGATCCTTAAAACCTAAAACCTAAAACCCGAACTTTAAACCCCGAATCCTAAGTCATAAACCCTAAACCTAAACCCTAAGACCTAAACCCTAAACCTTAAAACTTAAACCCTAAGCCATCAACCCTATACCATGAGCCATAAACCATGAGCCCTAAACCCTAAACCCTAAACCTTGTACCCTAAACCATAAACCCAGCCCTTAAACCTTAAATCCTTATCCCTAAACCATGAACCATAAACCCTAAACCCTCAACCGTAAACCCCGAGCCCTAAACTCTAAACCCTAAATCTTAAATCATAAATCCCGAACCGTGAACCCTAAACCCTAAAGCATGAGCCCTAAACCATAAAACTCAACCCTAAATACTTAACCCTAAATTATACACCTTAAACCCTAAACCCTAAACCCTCAACCCTCAACCATAAACCCTAAACCCTTAACTCTAAATCCCGAGCCCCGATCCTTGAGCCATGATTCCCGAGCCTTAAACCCTAAACCCTATTTTTACCACCACAACATTGAACCCTAAACCCTAAACATTGAGCCCTAATCCCTTATCCCTAAACCCTAAACCTTAAACCATGATCCCTAAACCCTAAACCCTAAGCCCTAAACCCTAAGCCCTAGAAATATTCCTAGAAATTACCTCCAACACTTCCAAGATTCTCTAACATTACCTCCAAATACTTAATATATTTCTTAAACTCTCCCAGAGGGTGTTTGATTAGATCAGAATAGCCTTTTAGGCCTTCGGAGGAAGTTATCTTCCATCAAGTCACATTAAACTCATCAATCATCATATCCAATCATCCTTACACATTGAAACAAACTTAAAAAACCTTGTTAATAATTTATTTTGATCTAGGTTGAGAGTGGTACTAAGGCAGATTGGGCTAGAGGAAGGACACACCATTGACCAAGAAGTGAAAGATGCATTCCCTAAGCTTGTAAAGTAGGTACTCATCCATAGTATGATTTTACCATATTTAAAGACAAATTTAGGGATTCAACTCCATTCTCATGGGAAAATTCATGATTCCATATATTCAATCAATTTTTGCTACCTTTGAGAGTTGTGAGGTTTGTAAATTCTAATTTTGACACATTTAACACTCCTACAAATGTCAATAGCCAATCCAAAAGGTCCCAAAACCTTTAAAATGACTATATTCTCTCACAAAATAGATATTGATTGTATAATTTAAACCCTAAAAGCCTGAAGGTTGAATGTTGAATGTTGAAATCCTAAAAAATACCTATGTACTGACCATATTAGAATCTAAAAAATTATCTTCTAAATGGTGACAGATGGAGTTATGAGACTAGTTCCATAAGGTACAGAGTGACCCTAACCTCTTATATTCACTAAAATAAATTTAAAGTATAAAGATTAATAAAAGAAAAACTTATACATTTTAGTACATATATCCCTCCCACAACCACAAATACCACATAGCCAATAGCAACGTGAGCGCACTCGTATTTCATCTTATTGGGGTTTGAAATACCCAATCCATAGGCTTGGATTTGCCTTGGATATCCAAACCAAAGGTTTGGACTGTGTAATTCGTGAATGAAACTGTGTTTGATAGAAAAACATCAAAATATCATGTGTTCACCCCAATATCTCATGCATTATAACATAATATTCAAAAATAAATTATACTACGATGTCAAGCTTGGTTTTACCTTGATGACAATATAATTCTTTCTAAAATATGATTAGTTTAAGGCTTTCATCCATAATTTCTTTTACTAGTGCCTTCTTTTCTTACAAAAACCTATGCATACGTTTTGGTGCACAATTTATGATTTTTTCATCAAAATTTTTTTTAAAAAGTGGTTTTTTCTAAACTCCATTCTACACATACTAAAAAAACAAAAATGACTTTTTTCTCAAATTTATGGGGGTGAACACACAAATATTTCATTTTCGGGATATGTGCACTTTGAAAATCAATAAAAAAATAATATATTCATCCAAAAATTATGAAAAACTAGTGGGGCCTCATAAATGGTATTAACTAACTTTATATTGAATGGATTTGAAAAATAATTTATATAACTCAAAATCGGGGGCACACACACAATATGTTCTTATCTTTTTGACACAAAAATAGACATACTATGTGTGGATGCCACATTTGACCCTCTTAATCTCAACCATTTTTTTAAAAAATTAGTAGTTTAGAAACTAGATTCTGAGCTCTACAAGATTACTTATTCTTATCGTTTTTAAAATTTTGAGCATATGTATTCTAAATTATTTGATGAAGTTCAGGTTTCGCTGATTTCAAAAAAAAGGTGTCCCTTTTTACCCCCTTTTGGCCCCCCATTTCCATGCACTTACCCTCTACTATTCCCATTTATGTTACTACTCCTACCAATCATTTCACACTGCCCTTAGTTTCTCATATGTGACAAGTTTTATCCATTGGAAATTAAGACTTAACTTCTCTTTATCATGATCTTCAAGCTCAAATTCGTAAGTGCAGTAGCTTCTACTTCGCATGCATCACCATCTTTAGATTATACCTTATTGTTGCATACTTCATTCACACTTGCCATCTCTACTTATCCACTTCCTCCTAGCTTTTTCACCCCTAAACTTCCCATTTTCAATGGGCATGGTGACTCGTAGGAGCATCTTAGAGTGTTTCATGTTGCTTGTCTAGATTTTTCTAACAATCATATTTTGTTAGCTAAAATATTTCCTCGTAGTCTCCATGATTATGTGATGTGTTAGTTTTATGACCTACCTATTCACTTGATAACTTCATTCAAATATCAAGACGATGTCTTCCTTACTCATTTATCCATCAATCTAGGCTCTACGATATCTTACGCTTAGCTAGCACAACCTACACAAGGATCAAATGAACACCTCACCAACTATGTTTTGAGATATAAGAAAAATATAGCTAAGATGACAAATGTACTTGCGAATCTAAGCTTCAGGACTTGTTCATTCAGATTCTTTTACCACCTCTCTAAGAGAGTGTTATTTTTGAAACCTCTCCTTCGTTTGATCAACTTTTCATACTCTTAAGCTTCGTGAGACCAAACTCCTATCCATAGGAAAGCTTAAGTATCAGGAACAGGATTCATCCTCCACTCGTTTTCCCAACAAGACGTCATTCAAACCATCTACAACTAAGCCTACCAACACTAAGATGCCTATCAATGTTGTTACTCCTTCTAAAGATACTCATTCATAAAAACCTAGGTACACGCTTAACAACCTTCCAATGGCTCCACATCTTATATTGAAACAAATTCTAGACAACAACCTTATTACTCTTCCCCACCACTTGAGTTAGATCCATCATGACCAAAAGGTAGGAACTACAATGAAAAATTCCACTATGATTACCATCAATGTGTGGACATTCAACAACATTCAACAAAGATGTTTCAAACTCCATACAATCATCCAAGATCTAATTGATGATAACAAACTAGAGTTTCCAAAGTCTGCTAACTCGCACCAAGAAACGATAAGGGTAAACTCAAGCTCTTTAATAATGAATCTCAACAATGTGACAAGAAGACACTCGATTATTCTTCCAATCATACGTATCACGTGGTACCCCCTCCTAAATTAGGAGCTCTTGATTTCTTAGTTCAAACAACTGACGCTTCGCCACCGATAATTTTCTTCTCTAATCACGATTATCATGTAAATTTCACATCTAATAATTTACATATCAAGGTTTATGTTGGATCTATCTCCATTAACAATACTAAGGTTGACCCATAATGGCATGTTAGTGCATGCTCTATATCACTTCTTAAGGCTATTGGTTATCCTCCCTCACAAATTGAGTACCCTGTTAACAAACCCTTTGGTGTTGTTAAGATGTATGTAACAGTTGGTCCTCTTACTATGCTCATGCCTTTCCTCATTGGGAACACAATTGATGACTGTGACATGCTTCTTGGTCTCAATTGGATACGTCACTCTAAATCTATCATTTCTATGAATAATTTGTGACTCAAATTTATTCACAACAATCAAGTCATTTCTATTAACAGTGTCCCTCCATCTACACCATGGTCATCATCTCCTCACGCAGTAGCTAGCACACCACCTACTTCATCTAGCACATCACACTCCATGTTACTCAAAGTGTAGTCTATGCCTAGTTCACCTACTCGAGCATCATCTACACAACCACATCATTTTGCTAGTCCTACACATCGGCATAGGCCCATTCCTAGGAAAATCACTACATTGAGATGTAGGTCCCCACCTCGGTTTATTCCATGTGGTTTCTCATCACCTTCGTATTCAGCATCACGTAGATCTCCATCACCAACACATTTTACTACACCACGACCTTCATCATATATTCATCCATCACATACGCATAGACTTCATTCACTAGCACAACATTTGTCTACCATACCACTACTATTAGAGCATGGTCCTATGCTTTCACCACCACATGCATCAGATGGAGGACCCTCATCCTTCACTATCATTGGTTAGTTTACTCACTCATATATACTTGGGGGAATTGTATCTATTACACCCCCCACTCACCCTAGCATCTATCATCTTTGCATTTGCATATAGGAATCCTCATCACACATTCTAGCATCATCATTACCTAATGACACACTCTTGTGCTTCGGTTCACACTTGAATGTTGAGGGATTACTACACATGAACCCCACACACTGCACTATAGGACTTACACACTGCATCTACTCACATATTACGCGTCATACACCATACATTCTATATTTCATCTATAACATTTTGACATTTGCGCATCTTACATCATACTAGTCTTCATCATACATACTTGCATCTAGCATTCCATACTACTCCTCATACATACTACTTTTAGTCTACATCGTACATTACATCTTATACATCGTACATTACACATTCTACTCCTTATATGGTCATCTTTCATAATTACGCATACTTTTTTATCTTCTCGTGTGATGCACTCACTTCCCAATAACACACTTTAGTTCCTCGTTCCATACCCGACATTGCCAAGGGTTTGCAAATTAAATGGACCTTACACTCATCACACATTTATTATTTTACCTTTCATCATGCAATATTTCCAGCCTAGTGACATATGCTTTAGGCTAAATCGTCACCCATTCTATCATTTTGTAGTGGTATACACCTTAGGTTACATCACCTTTCCTTCTCATCTTGTAGTGATATACGCTTAGGGTTAAATCATCACTCACCCATTCATCTCATAATGATATACTCTTAGGATAAATAATCACTTATATGATCCATCTGTTCATGATATAAGCTTCGGATATAGGGTTCACATACACATCATTTCTAGGTCGCATCTCATTAATACATATACACATTCATCACAACACGTTATAAAAACACACACTTTGGCCATTTTACCGATGACACACTCTCGTTTATGATTCATTCTCAACTGTTGAGGGGGAAAACAAAATGAACCTCATTGCATACATTTCCATTCACTCGGGGCATGTAGTTTGTTTCACTCCATTTTAGATTCCATTCCATCCATCCACAACATATTGCATATTATGGTTTCTTTTACTCTTTCTTACTTTTGCTTGTTCATGGTCACTTTATTACACATGCTAGTTAGCTTACTTGTATGTCATTTATCTATATCATCCACACATGCACATTCACACCTTTTTCTAGTTGTGATCACAAATAAAGGTCTATTGCACACATAAAGGATTCTTGCTTTCTACCCTTCCTACACTAGTCGTTGGGGAAATCCACATTTGTCTCTCATAGGTGCTATAGTTTCATTTTGTACTTAGCAATTTACATTCCTTGGTTATACATGATTTTGACATACTAGTTATCTTTCTAACATGCTAACGGGTGCTTCATGTGCAACATTTGTTATGTAGGGATATTTTCTTCCATACTTGTTTGTTACATTATTTGTCTTTGTTTGCTTCTTGTATGTGGGATTTGCCCTATGTTTGGTGTGCACACTTGTTTGTGTTTGTGGCCATGATGGCCTTGCATGTATTGCGACATCGTGAGTGATGTCCCATGTTTGCAACCTACTTTTTGTGGCTTACTTATCTTCTTGTGTGTTTACACTACTTTTCTTGGTAGCTTATACACTATTTGCATAGATTACATGTTGTCTTTTACATGCATGCTTATTCACACTAACACTTGTCTTTCTAACATGCTAATGGGTGCTTCATGTGTAGCATTTTTTATGTAGAGATATTTTCTTCCATACTTTCTTGTTACATTTTATGTCTTTGTTTACTTCTTGTATGTGGGATTTTCCTTATGTTTGGTCTGCACACTTATTTGTGTTTGTGGCCATGATTGCCTTGTGTGTCTTGCAACATCGTGAGTGATGTCCCATGTTTACAACCTGATTTTTGTGGCTTACTTATCTTCTTGTGTGTTTACACTACTTTTCTTGGTAGCTTATATGTTGTTTTCATAGATTACACATTGTATTTTACATGCATGCTTGTTCGTACTAACACTTGTCTTTAGCTAGCCATCCTTGTTTTTACACGCCTTGGTTTCACCAACCGCATTCCCTTCCCCCTCTAGGGAAGATTTTTAGGTACATGTGGTTGGTCCTCTTTTAGGGCCACATTATCCTATTAAAGCAACGTTGCATGTGCCCCCAAAGAGGGGGGCATAATTTGGGGTTTTACAATCCACACAACACGTTTACACGGGTTCAGTTCAGTGCACTTTCTGCCCTTGGCATTGTGGGTTGACATATAATGAGTCAGTTCAGACTAGTCTAAAAAATCCATACACAACAGATTTTATAGGATATGGTGTCCTTATCATTCAGGGGAGCAGTTAAATGTTGGAGGATACAACGGAATTCCTCCCTATAATTCTTCTATCACCAGCATTGAATCACCCAAAAAACTAGGACGATACAGAGATATCTTCACACATAGTTCAGGGAAGTAGTTAAAGGTTAGAGGACACAAAGCATTTCCTCCCTATACTTCTTCGGCCTATGGTGTCGATCGCCTAAAAAATCCTGCAGTATAAGATATCCTTCTACACTCTTTCTCTTGACATGGATCAGGTGCACATGTTCCATTTACACTTTTTCATTTGTGTTTTTACATTTACATACTTTTACATGCGTCTTTTACATTATGTTTTTACACATACATACATACATATTTGACTACTTGATCATTTTCTCCTTGCAAGTCCAACCATATGAGAAACAAGCAATCAAATGGGGGCAACAACAACAACATCAATAAAAACAAAAACATCAACAAACACTTCATGGCAACACACTTTTCATAATAACCATGTAGGTACAATACATACATTAACATTGGCACACACGTTTCACCCTAAGTTCAATCTCATCACTTTTTATGTGCATTTTCATATTTAGTTTCCATGCTCCATCATCTTTTTTGTCATTCCACACTTTGTCTAGTCCTTTGGCATGCCTTCTTTGTTACTCTACATTGGCATCAAGTATGCATCTTTATCTACTTTATATTACCAAGATTTCCAATCATCACCATAAAGTGGGGGCAAATGTAGACACAAAATCATGCACTTTAGAAATTGCTTAGTCCTGGTCTCATACTACTATTTAGAAGGTTATTAAGTGAAGAAATTATTAATTAACCCCATCTTTTGGCCATCTTATTTTATTTTATTTCGTCATTCCCAACCTTTTACACCTACATGCATAGTCAAATTTCATCACTTTACGTTATTTTATCCTCGACTGGGGAACCCATGCTAGTATTGGGGCGTACAGGCTAGTACTAGGGTGCCCATGGGTGCCCTAGTCCCACCAGGGTACCCCAATCCTTTTCACACTTTCCCACCACTTTTTGGGATCTTTCTAGCCATTTTAGATCCTTATCTTTTTGGTGGTCGGTCATTTTGGGGTTAATTATGAAATTAGATCAAGAGAACCCTATAAATATAAAGTTATGAGACCATAATGAGGGACCAAGCACTAGTCACTACTATCATCCACCTAGAGTTGCATCCATCTATTGCATTGGAGATCACTTGCATCCACATAGCTCCATCACAAGGCACAAGGCTAGGTCATCTGCATCACACATAACATAGGGGGAGGATTCTATTCTATTCCATACACACATTCTATTACATTTTTACATCTAGTTATTGCTTGCTACTTCACAAAGTGTGACTGACACAAAAACACCTAGGGCACATTATGCACACACTCACCGAGAAGTACATTTGGGTCGAAATGTAGTGCGGGGGCTCAATTAGTAAGCCCAATATTGTGGCAACTAGGGTCGATCGCCTATTCATTTTCATTAATTTTTTAGGGTTTTGATACTCCTTGGTCTTTTTAGGTCTTTTCATCATCTTGGAATATCGGTGACATCCAGGGCATTACAATGAAGCTAATGTGACAGACAATGAGGGTTTTAGACCATCTTTTGAACTGGTGAAGATCATTTTATGAGCTTTTACATACCAGCGGAAAATCGTAGGCACCCCAATATCTCTCTAAGCACTCTAGTCCATCCAGATACTCCAGATCCATCCTTTTCGAGGCTTCTACATGGTCAGTCCTACTTCCATATTTTCCAGTCACCTCTATGACACAGTCCCGTGAGCATTTTTATTCAACTAAGTTATTTCCTCTTCCCTCTTGCATATTAGGGTTAGCATTTCCTTTTGCATAGTTGTTTGGATCATCTATATACTTCTTTACTACATTTATTTACTTTATTTACAATCTGTTCATAGCTTAGATTAACTATAGTGATCTATATTTACATTTTTAGTTAATCGGTGTCTATGATACTCAATGTGAAGAGAAATATTGGGAATCTTAAATGTGTGATCATATTTGTGGTTCATTCCTATGATTTTAACAAAATGACCTTATCCCTCTTTCATTTTGTCCCTCAAAGTAACTTGTGGTTTTTTCTACTTAACTTTGTGTAATTGAAAAGGGGATATAAAAGATAGTATTTATTAATCATGTGGATTTTTAATGCATCTATTTCTCCATCTTACTCTAGTTGGTTGAATTTTAAGACTAATATATTGAAAGTGATATGGAAGAGACTAGAGGAGATATGTGTAGATTCTTATGGTAATGCATGAACTGCATTCTATTTAATAAAAATATATTTTTAGTAAGGGTCATGTTCTATTTAAATTTAAATTCTTATATAACTCTACATATACTCACAAATAATTCATAAAATTTATTTAAAGATTCGATTATTCTACGCACCAAGATGTCTAATTCTTTGACATGACATGACATGACCTAGGTGGTTGATAATGGAATACATGTCATGTGGAAATTTTATGGCATGTCTATTGTATTTTAATCAACCAAAACATACATGTATTAATTTAAATAATGTATTTACTCTTGTTATGATAAGTTCCTCAACTTTACTGAGCATAAATAATATGTGGCCCTCATATCTATGTTATTCCAAGCTGAAAATTTATGTCCATATCTTTTGATGCATCAATGGAAAACATGGCCACCTTGGGAAAAATTTGTCTATATTCTTAGATATGATTCTTTCATATAGAGCATGTATGTGTGGATGAATTCAAATCATTTTCCATAAAACCTTTTCTAATAATTCTCAACATTAGTATGGTTTGGTGCTTGCGGTTGGATTTGTGTTTCATGGTGAAATGAAAATAATGGCTCTAAGATACCATGTTTGTTTTTGTTTCTTTATACTAACTATACGTTGGTGTTGTTCATTCATTTTTCTTTGGATTTTTGTATCTCGAGTGATATTTTTATTTCATTCTTTATTCATAATTTTTGTGTAGTTAAAAAGAGATAATTTTTTTCATAAAAATACAACCATGTATAAATATATGAAGAATGAGGGAAAATATTTAGTCCAAATTCAAAATGGTGCATGTATTTCATGCAAGAACTAATATAAAATTTTATATTTAGATAAACGTTTTGTTGTAATATCAAAATTAAGAGTGAAAAAGAGAGTGAGTTAGTTAAACATATTTTCATGGAGCGTTCTTCTTCCCTTGGTGGCGTGTTATTAAGGATATCACATATATCTTACACCAATTTTTCAAATTTGTTTACAATCAACAAGTTATTACAATCAAATGGTATCCCACATCAAGCCCTAACAACTAAGATTCTTAATCGAAAGCTATAAGTGATGTTGGAGCTCAAAATTGCACCCTGGATATGATCATTGAGGATCATGAATTCTGAGGAAACATGGGACTATCTCTCAGTTGTGGGACCGTGAACTAAGACATGCCTCTAGAGAAGGTCGACTTCCTCTTCCTACTTCTAATGTTACACTACTCCTACTGCTAGAAATGAATCTAATTCTCTAAGGGACCAGGGTTGAAACATAAAACTAAGGAGGTGATGCACCAAAAGAGGGTGGAGAGACACTATGAATATGGAAAATGAAGGAAAAAAACAAGGAGAGTGTAGATATGGATGCCACAGTCCCAAAACAATTTATATCCTTCAATTCCTTGTAACACAACAGATCTGAATCTTGCACAATGAAGAGAAGATGCACAAATACCTACAAAAATAATGAGAGGCAAGAAAATGCAAGAAAATACAAGCTAGGACAGATTTGGAGTCACAAAACTAGTATTTTATTGCTTAGATGAATGCACAATACATTATATTTGAGATATCAGAAAGATTCACCATGAATACATTCAAATATGAGGTTTGAGATCAATAATACAAATTTAACTCCTTGGGAGAGAATACACAAGTGTTCGAAGTGTACAACCCTTACAAATGAGCTCTCTTTTACAATATATAGAAGTTAGAAGAGAAAGAGAGAAGGGAAAATTGAATTTTGGGCTTCACCCACTAACAATAGTCATTAAATGACTGCAAAACATATGGAGATCCCTGCAAACCCATTCCTTCAGTGTACCATTGCTTGAGGGAGAATAAAATGCCCATACTTCATTGCTTTTGGTTATTCAACTACATGGAAATGTTCTTTTAAATTTGTTGGGGACAATTTCCACTTTTTCACATATCTAACCTTTCTCAAAAGTCCAATTTTGTAAAAATTTGAGCTCTGGGTCAAAAGTTATGGCCATTTGAAGTTCGGGGTCGGGATGTTCCTCGTGGGCTCTCATAATCCACATTTAACTGTTTTAATTTAAATTTTTCCCTTTTTATGCAAGCATTTAGGGATTTCAGGTCTATAGGGTATTGGGTCACCCGGGTTCCATCTATCCACACTCCCGCATTTGACTCTCGACCGCTTCCTTTGAACTATGGGTATTTTGGCTCCACGGGGAACTAGTAACCCCACGGAACTTGTACCACCCAAGTCTCCACTCTCTGCATTCCATGCACCGGCCTCTGCCTCGCATCTCATTCCCCAATGCCCCACCTTTGAATTACGTACATTTTCAGCTATTTGGGAACTCAAGCCCCAAAGGAACTTGTTCCCTCCGGGCCTTTAGAACTAATTTTGCTACAAAACACTAACTTTATCCTCTTTCCTTTGATTTTCAGCATTTATTCAAGGGTGGGGACCTTTTTCTACCCACAGTTGTTCCATCCATAGCCAATACATCTCGTAATACATTAAAATAAGCCTTTTTCACATTTTCTCAATTTTTTCAAATTTTCACTAACTCCTTGGATTTTTCTTGGACTAGGGAGTTAGGAGAAATTAGAATGGAGTACCCCAAAGCCAATTTTACTGATTTCATCCATTTTTCTCAAATTTGGCTAACTTCTTGGACTTTTGGGCCTCGAGGAAAGGAGAGAAATGCAACCAACTAATTTTAAATGCCCAAAAAGCATGAAAATCACCTGAAACCCAGATTCATCACTAAAGTTTCATGAATTTTCCCAAATCCAATTTTCCCAAGTTCTTCAATTTCTAAAAGGGGTGTAAAAATGAACAACAAGTGCTACACCTAATCCAATTATATTTACACATGTTATGTTTATTGGTTCAATCCATCCTAGGTCTCTTATCACACATTCTACTTCTAGTGGGTTCACTCTCCTAGGCCTCCTTCTAGGTCTCCTATTGCACATGCTACCTCTAGTTGGTCCCCTCCTCCTAGCCTTCTTTTTAGATCTTGTATTGCACATTCTACTTATAATGGGTCCGTCACTCCTAGGCATCCTTCTAGCTGGTTTACTATTGTAAATTATACTTCTAGTGGGTCCATATATCCTAGGCCTTCTTCTAGGACTTCTATTTCACATGCTACTTTTAGTGAGTCTATCCCTCTTAGGCCTCCTTTTAGGTTTCCTATTACACATTATACTTCTAGTGTGTCCATACCTCTTAGGCCTCCTAATATGTATCCTATTTCACATGCTACTTCTAGTGAGTTTATCCCTTATAGGCCTCCTAATAGGTATCCTCTAGAACATACTTTGGCTCCATCATAGGTTAAAAAGTCCTATATTCCTAAGGATCATCCCTATCCAATTACACATGTGACACATTTAAGGCCCAAGACAAATTTTCCTTATGGGTCAATCCCACCTCCTAATGAGGCCCTCATCGAGTAGTTATTAAAACAAGAAGAGTGGACTTAATTCTACCTATGAGTGATTGTAGTGGGTGTTTGATGTTACTAATAAAATATTGCTTTTTTATACCCTTTGTACCTTGAATAATCATCTCTATTAGATAAACAAATTCCAACATATACGACAAAAATTATATATGATATTTTTTTGTTTGTGAGATAGAAGCATTAGTAGTGGTGGATTGAGCAAGTTCCATCCGGAAGTTGGAAGTTTTTTAGGACCAATTACTATATGAATAATGAGGTTTATTATTCAAGTTGATGACTCACTATGCTTTTCCCAAATGTGGGCTTTGTCTAAATTGTGGATTCCTAACATGTCTAGGACATTCAATATTGTGGTTCTTGATAAGTACATGTGAGATAATAGTTTCCACTCTTGGAGTTCCATATCCATTTGGTATTCTCCTCTATGTCAATATCGTTATTGTTTGTTTCAAACATTTCCATTTGGTATTCTCCTCTATGTCAATATCGTTATTGTTTGTTTCAACCATTTCCATTTGGTATTCTCCTCTATGTCAATATCGTTATTGTTTGTTTCAATAATGCATTGAGATTTTTAGCCAATATGTCATGCATGGTGGAAATTTTTGATTTATTTTCAACATGTACAAAACTTTGTTATCTACTTACATCAATATCCATTTGTATGTGTTTAAGTGGTTTGTAAAGTAAAATATTTGACAAAAAAATCATCTTTACGAAGGTGACTCAAAAAGATATAACAAAGTTGTGTGGGAAGATACAAACAATTTCCCAAGCCTTCCTTTCTCTCTACTAATATCGTTTCCTTTGAATATTGAAATACCAATTTCTTGTAACCTCAATGAGGGAACTATTTCTAAAGAAGATGGTTGTTTCGTATAGTAATATATGGAGGGGGTATTTGGGATGCCATCATTGTTTTTAGTTCAAGAACCTAAATTTACTTTCTTATGAACATAAAGGGTAACAAATGTGTATTTACACAAGAAAAAGGAGTATATTATATACCAATATCACAATAAATAATAGTTTATATATGATATTACTAAAAGAAACCTTTTGTGGCTTTAATTTTCAATAATATTTGATATTATTTCTACATATGGTGGTATATTTCTATTTTTACTACCTTTGATGTGTAATTAACTATATAATTTAACACAAAATTCCACAATACAGCTCACTAAAAATCAATACTTGCATGCTAGATTGAAAGTATTTTTCTACACTATTTCCTTATTCTTTTATTTCATGTCAATGCAAAACAATACAAAATATTTAGTTCCGTATAAACAAAATAGAGTTATATATTTTGGATCTACTTATTATTCAAATTTACACCCCTTGAAAATTTGAACAACTTATCAAGTTTCATGAATTTGAAAATATCATTGAGCTTTAGAGAAGGAACTAGAAAAATAAGGTAAATTTCATGTTTTGGTGTTGGAAATTTGGACACCGAGAGGTGGGTGAATTAATTTTTATTCAATTTTTAATAAACAATTCAATTTACTTAATTGGCTACAATGAAACAAAATCAACATCCACAAGAAGTTAACATGAGAGAGAAAACACAAAGTGAGACAAAATTTAATGTGGGAAACCCTTCAAGGGAGAAAACCCACTGAAATCATAGTACTAACTTAGACAAGAATGTCATGTAAATATTACAATGATCTCAATTTGAGCATCTACTTAACATGGAGCTGCAAATCCAAAAGTCAACCAAGCACCTACTTAGTCTTTAGAAAGCTTCAACTTACATGGAAGCTTCACTCTCAAATTTATTCTAGCACCACTCCCCATTTGCTAAGGTGTTTCTTAGACTTCTGCAAAGTTTTGATCAGTCTAATTTTGTTTTCTTATACAACTGATAGTGACCACTACATCATCTCATTCTTCTTCTCTATTCATCCTCATTCTCTTCTTGATTTCTTTCTTCTACAGGCTCACATACAAATCTTATTTAAACACTCAATCTTGTCAAGTTTTTGTCTTTCAATTTGCTACAATCTCTATGGCACAAGGCTTCTCTCATGCATGTATTCTTGACACAAATAACTCCTTGAATTTCTCCCTCAAAGCACTCATTCTCTCAATTATTCAACCTCTTACATGAGAATATCACATACACTCTATATTGTTCCTTTTTACATACACTTCGCACCTTCAAATCGGGGCTATCAATAAGAATTTCACTCAAACTATTTCATGCTCCTTCATCTAGTATACCTTCATATTTCTTCTCCTTTTCAATATCTCCAAGTTTGCAATAGATTCAACACCTTATTTCTTTTGAACTCACACATGTAGAATCAAAACTTCAAGGATGATCTGCTCAAATTAAACCATGCACTCTTATTTTATGAGAATAATACACTCATACAACCATTTGACTCTCTATAAATTTCATCACACACTATTTTCTCAAAAAAAAACTATCTCTATAATATATTCATGCATCAATAGAGCTCTCCCAATCTTCAAGTAACAACTTTATTCAAAGAAGAATATATTTGTAGATAGTCTTTTCCACCTTTCATGCCTTTTCCACTTATAAAATTATATACTTTTCACATTTCACACTTGACAAATCGTATAAGGTAAGATGAAGATGTTTCAAGTGTAACTCCTTAGGATGTCGTAACAACATGTGTCATGTTTTAGTTGTATCTTCATAATTGTAGGATTTTTCAAGATTCTTTGCAGTCACATGATGGATGATGAGGTCTCCCAAACTTCCTCACACTCTTCCATACTGTCCATATTCCATTCAAACTTGTGATGTCAGTCTTTGTAATGGTTCACTAGGATTTTGGCCATTTCAACAATGTGAAACCTTTGTATTTTGGTGTATCTCGACAACTATAAACATTATTTGAACATTCAGCCTTCCTTTAAGGCTCTTTAAAATCTGTCATTCTCCATTTGAGTTTTCAACTTTCATTTGAGTCTACAAGAGCATGGGAGCACTTAGTGAGCACTTTGTCATAAGCATGAGAAGAAGAGCAACTTGTCAAACCATGTATTTACATTCTTTCATGGTCCTTGAACCAAGAGAGTTTCTTCACCAACATCAAGCTCTTGGAGGTCTTCAAAGAATAGAGGAAGGAGTACTTTGTTCATAGTTTCTTCAACCCTTCAACTTCACAAACTCAAAATTCTGCATGAAAGTGATGAAGGAGCATGAATGGGCACAAACAATATATTTCAAGAGCTTATCTAAGATTTGACAAGGTGTATGAGGTTTTGTACTCACTTTATAACTATCTAAGGAGGAATGGCATGTATTACTTACTCATGGAGTATGTTTTTTACCAAACAAATCACTGATTTGCATGTACAATACCATACCCTCAAGATTTGACTCAAACTATGTCAAACTTAGTCAAATGTGACTTCAAGAACATCATTCAAGGATTATAAAGGTTTTTTGTAACTTCTCGGGTTCATATTTTGACTGGTATCATGCCAACAAGCTTAACAACATTTAATCTTCCAAGGCATTGCTCAATGAGGGTTTTGAGATTCAAACCCTAGGTTACTATTTGGAGACATAAAACACTCTATTTTTCACTTTTATGCCAAAATTACTTGAATAATAATTCAATAGATGTCCTTGATACAATTTTTCATCCTTATTTTTCACTTGACAATGAGAGAGCTTCAAGATTTTGGACTAAATATGTTTACCAGTCTAACTTTCACAAGAAGATAGAAACAGTCTTCAAATAATGACCTAATTTGCATGTGAAAAACATTTTCCTTGGCATCTAGGTAACATATTTAGTAGCTCCATACATTAGACAATCTGCTACATCAATTGTACTCACCAAAATAATAGATAAGTCATGAAAAACAAGTACTTATCAAACTGTATGAACTTGTTCTCAAGGTGCTATGGTATAGTCCCGAGTTTGTACACTTCTAGTTAACATTTCTCCATTCATGTGATCAACTATGAATAGGATACTTCAAAGATAACATAAAAAGAAACTCCATCAACTTGAATGCAAAGCTTTTATAGGAAATTTGCAAACACAATCCAAAGCAGAATCTTCTTGACAAGACAATACAAGGAATTTTAGAGGCAATGAGTTTTAAACTTCCAAAACTCATCACAAGTGCATACAAAGAGATTCCTCAACACATATTTTACCTATAGAAGGGATTATGAACATTTTCATCTCAAATCTCATACAAATGCACATAAACAACCTTCAAACACCTTCTAAGTCTTCATATCTAGATTGTCACGACTTCCCTTTAGTGGTAGGGGAGAAAAGGACTAATTTTACACCAAATGACCAAGGTATATGCTTGGAGATCTTTGAGAACATCAATTAGACATAAAACATAAGCTATCACACCTAGTGGTTCACATTGGATTCTATAGAACAAGACTTTATTTGCAAAAATTCCAAAAATAGAGGAATTTCCATATAATATAATCATGTTTGGATAACAAAAATATCACATAATGACATATAAGAAGTCTTCTACAACCCTGAGAAGTTTCCATAACTTACACAAGTGAAATAATGACCAAAATGATGATTTATTTCCTATTGCTTTAGGAGGGAGGTTTGGAGAGAGAAAAACATTGTTAGTAAAATGAATAGAACTTTTTTGTTCCTTATCCAATTGTCCTCAAAATTTTTGCAAAAGTTAAGTCTTGGATTTCTATTCAAAAATTACTTCTATTATTTATCTAAAGGATGCTTGATAATTTTTTTGATTACTAAGAAGACATGTCACAGTTTTAACCCTTCTCACTTTACCCAGTCTTGGTAAAACTTGAATAACTTTTCTTTAAAAATTGATGAAACTTGACCCAAAGCACTTAAAAAATGTCCCTCTACATTCTACATAGCTTGGTTTCTCATAAATGATCATGTACATCACAGACCAATCTCATTTACCTAAGATTTCAATGTTAGTTCTCAAAGGTAGTTTTGGTGAGAACTTGAATTTTTCCTCCAAAAGCTAAAGTAAGCCCATAGATGATCCTACATGCTCTAGAAAGTGTTCCTAGGATCTTATCATGATTACTTAGGATTTTCATGGCTTGCATTGAGCTCTTACACCTCATTAAGATCTAGAACTAGGCCTCAATGCACTAGTTCCAACTATGACTTACAACAACTAGCCCGATGATCACCCTAGAAGCTCTTACACATCCTAGAAACATCATTTCTAACATTTGGGACACCTAAGACAAGTACACCAATCATATCCATACCTCCATTGGGAACCTACCTCACTGACCAAGCCTGCAACACACTAAAGTCATCCTGAAACCACTATGTGAGCTCTAACCATTATTGAGAAGGCACTAACCACCATTGAGAAGGCACTACCAATCAACCTTCATGCCCTTAAATGATCCTCACTTCACCATTCACACCTTTTCCATCAATGCCACCTAACATCAATGACAACACCAATGCACTTTGGGGTTCAACATTTGGAACAAGTTTAATGATCCAAGGAATTCCTTTCCCTCACACTCGGCCCCACAATTCAACACTTGGCCAAATTTTGAGTGAAATGAGGTAAAACAGAAGAAAATCGACCAAATCGGCCTTTAGAGGAACAAGAGGAATTGTTCCTTTGTTACTAAAATTCTTTGCATTTCTGTACTAACCGCAAGAGTGGTTAGGGATTTTAGTTGTTTGAGGAGGGTCTTTATGGAAGGGAAGGAATAGTTCCTTAGGGCCTTCACGACATCACCGACGGGTAAGACAAGGTAGCGGGGACAGTCATCAGATGGAGCAGGTAATTCATACCCTTTTGACACACTAGGAATAGTTTCTGACTTCCTTATATACCCAAAAGACCTTCTTTATTTGAACCCCAATGCAAAAACATTTAAATTAGTTTGTCATCACCCACAAGGAACCCTTTCCAGTTCCTCCCGTGCACCATAAATACACATCACCATATCTTTGTCTCAGTATCTCCAAATCTTACAAAGTTGGTCTTGTTGGAAAGGTCTCATTAAGAGCTTCACTTTTTCATCATGAAATTTAGAAATTAATGGAGTTTGGTGGGAAAATGAGGGAAATACATGTACATAATTGAAAGTGCATTCCCAGTAATCGAACCACCAAAATTGATGAAGTATGGGGCTATTACCTTCTCCAACAAGCAAGATATCATAGGGAATGGGTTTGATAGGGTGCCCATGCTGATTTTCAATAATTTAATGCATGTTGTTGGTGGTTTAAGGCAGAAATATGAATTTCCTTCTCTTTTACCTCTCTCTCTCTCTCTCTCTCTATTGGAAAATGGTTCTCATTTGTAAAGGTTGGACCCTCTCAAAATACAAGGGCATCATATCAAAGTGTTGCACAAATATTTTTGAGTTGCAGGCCTCATATTTAGATTTTGCAATGTGTTATACCTTATTTACGTAATGCAATAGACTATGTATCCTTTTGAGATAATTAAATTCATATTTTGTCATTTCTTTCTACCCTACCTTGTGTTATATTGCATTTTATTTCCTCTTCATTCATTGCAGGTATGTTGTGTATGTTTTTTCACTTTTTAGAGTTTATTTCTATTGTATTTTGCATGGGAAGTGGAAGGTAAGGTGTTGTTTTGGTCTATGGCACAGTTATTTTCCCTCTCCTCCATCATTTTCTTCCCATTTTCCCTCATTGAGAGTGTCTTTCCCCTTGTTCTTGGTGCTATCACCTCTTTTAGTTTAGGATTTCATTTATATGCATCTCCCTCTCTCCCCGGTCCTTGTAAATGTTAGATTATGATTAGATAGTTGCATTTCTAGTTGTAGGAGTTGTTTAGCATTAGAATAGGAAAAGGAACCATCCTTCTCTAGAGGTTTGTCTCAAGCGATGAGGTCCAACACTTGAATACAATCCCATGTTACCTAAAAACATTATTTTACCACTCATGATAAATCGTAGAGGGTTGTTTTTTTGTGATAACACAACTTTTACAAACATTCACATCCTTATAAAAGCCCTTTAAAATCAAGTATTTTTAAAAATAATTTCTTAACCTATCTAGGTATCCCAATCAACACAACAACGAAAATGATTCAAAGCCACCTTAACCAAACATTAATGTCAATAATATAAATTATTTTACGTAAATGTTTTTTTACGTCTAGGGTCGGTGATTGGATGTTGCCCAACATTTATTGACACTAAAAAGTGTTAAATATCTAACATTTTTCATTAACAAAAAACATCAATTGTTCAAGTTTTTCCCAAATTTTTTAGAGGAAAGGTGAAGATGTATAAAAGTAGATAATTTAAATTAAAAGGGAAAAATTTCAAATCAAACATTATGCTTTTACAAATCTCCATTCCCATACCTATGAAAAACTAGTTAATATCTCTCTTTCTATAATCTACCAAAACCTCTTGTTGTCCGTGCACTTCGCCTACACTATCATTTTTTATGGTATATCAATTCAAAATAACACACACACACACACAAACCCATATAATTCCACATAAATAAAGAAAAATTCAATACCCTAGCATGTACTTATTTTTTCATAAACACCATAGCTTATTTAATTAAAGGGTTTATATGTCCAATCTCTTTTTGCTCATTTATTGAGTTAGACCCTAGATATAAATAAGAGGTTCTCATTTTCATTGAAAAATGGTTCAAAATTTTCCCCACTTAGAAAAGTTTCAATTCCTTCCACTCACCACTCTAGCTCTACAAACTCCCCTGCACATTGTGTCTTAATCCACATCGTTTTTTAATATTTCATGAGTGACTGCAAAAAAAGAAAGTAAACACGAATATTCTCGATCTCTATATTTTTAATATTTAGGTAAGGAAGAAAACATGAAGTTTATTTTAAATAGATTTTAGATCTCTAGTAGTTGTTAATGTATGAAGGATAAATGTAAATCGCTAGAGTACAAATAAATAGTTACATGAATAAAATAGGATTTGCATTCTCAAGTAATGGTGTGTAAAGAATTTTTGTATAACATATACTTGCATTAAGAAACAATGTGTAAGTGGATATTGTAGAGAAATATATATGAGTGAAAATAATTGAAATGTTTCTAGATAGGGAAAAGTTAGAACCATTTCTCTTTGAAAAGGAGCACCTCCGATCCATATCCATGGCATGACCGACTATACGAGCCTTAAAAATAGCTTAGCATAGCTCTTCCTAGGTTAAAAATACAATAGTAAATTGAGATAAGAAAATGTTCCACATTTATTAAGATAATGTTGGATTTTATGCCTAATCTAATGTTATTGTAGCAATAAAATAAATATGCAATTAAGTACAAAAATTACACCCAAGCAACTAAGCAATAAATTATGAAACCCTAATTGCAAAGAGGAGAAGAAGGTACTTAGCTGATTTGTAATTAATTATGAACTATATCGAAGTGATGATCAAGTGAATAGGGCAACAGAACATCACAAAGATCCAAAAATGTATATCTGGATAGATAGGTTGGACTGGTGCACCTGGAGAGGGATAGGGGCACCCACAGATGCCCTATTTATAGGTGCCTGGGTCTGTAAAAAATCTTAGAAATCCTCCTCTCGAGGTGTTAAGGTGTTTGACTTTAGTCACCTTTGGTCTCTCTGAGGTCACACCAAGATCACCGAGGTCATTGTAAACCTATAATGAAATATGAACTTGCAAAACCCTCAAATAAACATCAAATTCTAAAAAAGAATGATGCAAAATGAGGGGTTAGATTGTCCTCATCTGTCAAAATGGTGAAATTAAAAATGAGCATTGCACTAAATCTCAAACCCAATGTAGTTCTATGTGTGTGTGTGGAATCGTTGCTTAGGTGGCTCTTTTCATGAGTCACACTTGATAGCGAGAAAATAAGCTAGATGTAAAGAAATGTAATATATGTGTGCATGGAATAGAATGAACTTCCCTCCTATGAAGTGTATTCAGAATGACCATCCCTTATGTCCCTTTTGATGGTGTTATATGGATGCAATGGATCTCTTAAATGCTTGATGGATGCATCCTTAGTGCTTGGTCCCTTATTATGATCACATAACTTTATATTTATATGATTCCCTTGCTTGAATTTCTTAATTAACCATGAAAGACTGACTACCAAAAATATAAGATGCTTAAATGGATAGAAATGACCCAAAAAGTGTGGTTAAATTATAAAAGGGTCATGGGAACCCAAAGGGGTTGAGGGCACTTGACGTTGGCGTCCTAGTTGGGCGCTAGTGTCCGTGATGATAAAATCTAGATTATAAAAAGGAAGACTGTGCAAGTAAGGGTGTAAGACTGAAAGTAGAAATAGAAGACAAAGAAATGTGGCGAAAGAAATGGGTTAATTAGTAATTTTCTTACTTAGGAATCATATGAATAATAGTATGTAATCAAGACTAGATAATTCCCAAAGTGCGTGATTTTGTGTCTACATTTGCCCCCACTTTATGTTGGTGAGTGGAAATCTTGGTAACATAAAGTAGATAGAGATGCATACCTAATAACCATGTAGATCGATGATGAAAGCATTTTGAGGGACTAGACAAAGTGTGGAGTGATAAAAATGTGAAGCGTGGATGCTAAGGAGGAG
This sequence comes from Taxus wallichiana var. yunnanensis, assembly GCA_018340775.1. NCBI lineage: Eukaryota > Viridiplantae > Streptophyta > Pinopsida > Cupressales > Taxaceae > Taxus > Taxus wallichiana. The sequence continues at coordinate 811,919,640 of CM031242.1, read as the reverse complement.
AAAGTGCAAAAAGGTGATGATGAAAATGAACCTAGGGTGGAAACACATGTGTAGATGTCGCGATGTACCTATTGTTGATGTCGATGTTGTTGTTGTGAATGATGTTGATGATGTTGAATACTGCTTCCCATATGGATGGACTTGCAAAAGAGAAGAATGAACAAGTAGTCAAATACGCATGTATATGTGTAAAAAGTATGTAAAAATGCTGAAAATGTAAAAAAGGAACATGTGCACCTAATCCATGATGAGAAAAAGGGTGTAGAAAGGATCCTGAAGATGTCGATGAAGGGTGAGTTTTTGGGTGATATCATGCCACAACAGAAGAAGTATATGGATGAAATTATAATGTCATCCTCCAGGCCTTTAAATGACTCCCAAAGATGTAGAGTGCTATGAAATGTTGGTTTTTGGGCAATCCTATGCCATGATAGAAGTAGTGTAGAGAGGAAAGTATGGTGTCATCCTCTAACCTTTAATTGCTTCCCGAAATGAAAACACCACTACAAATGGTGTGTACTTTCCCCCAATGTAAATGTCCTAGTGCTAAAGGACTCTCTACCCTGTCAAAAGCTTCTGTGACATGCTGAAAAATTGTGTTGAACTCGAAAAATGTTGAAGATTTTCCCCACAGTTACTTGGTATCCGGGAAGAACAACATAGTGATAAGGACCCAAGTCTAATTTTAAGCCCTGTCTGAAACTAAAAATGGTTTTATACCAGTCAGTGTTCTATATAACATTGTATGGGGTGACTGATTCACCCATATGATGCCCCCTCGTTTGGGGTGCATGCGATGTCGCTAAAGGAGTATGTGGCCCAAAAGAGGACTGACCATTATGTTTGAAACTATTCCCCGTAGGGGAAAGGGAATGTTCTTAATAGAACCAAGGCACCCACAAACAAAATGGCTAGGAGACAAGTGCAAGTATAATAAAAGACAAAGACATGTATAAGACAACATATATGTTAGGCGTGAAACAATATGTAAGCTAAGACATAAGTAAACATGCAAGAAGACAATGTAGACCACGAAAAGAGGGTTACAAACATGGGACATCACTCACAATGTCACAAGACAATCAAGGTTGAAGTGGTGCAAGTAGAAAATTGTGCACACAAGACAAAGGGAAAATCCCACAAACAAGAGCAAGAAATGTAACAGTTAACCATAGAATACATAGTCCGTAAAAAATGTTGCACATGAAGTACCCATTAGCATGTTAGAAAGATAAAAAGTATGTAAAAGTATGTATAATCTGATAAAGTAATGTGCTATGAAACAATAACACCTGTAGTGTACAAAATTGGATGTCCTTAGGAGCCTCTATGGGATTGGTAATAGGTATTACGCCAAACATCCATGTTGCGTGTAATAGATCGGTATAATCTACGATAAAAACTATAAAGGCAAGTGAACATGAATGTGTATATGATAAATATAATGACATAAAAGATATCTATCTAGCATGTGTAAGAAGATGTGTATGTAATAAGTAAATGTTAACAAGACAAAATACGACCAAGATATCCAATATGTTGTGGATGAGATGGATGTGTATGTATGCAATGATGTTCATTTATTTATGCCCCCTTAGCAGTCAAGAATGAACCATAAACGAGAGTGTGTCATCAAGAAATGGTTTGAATTGTGTGTACTAATAAGACATGATTGTCAAAGCACAAAGTGTAGAGTGCAAACCTGTGAGTGAATGATTGAACGCATGAGTGTGATGAGGTCCATTTGAGATGTATACCGTAATTATTTGAGTATGGACCTTTTAAATAGAGTGTTTCATAGGGTATTGGATGCATCGTGTATAAGTAGATGTCCTAAGTGTATGATACATGATGTGTGAGATGTGTAATGTGTAGTGTGACTAAGAAATGCTAGAGATATGTGTGGTGAATGTGTCTAGTGTAAAATGTGTGGTGTGTATAGTATGTAGTGTGTGAGGTTCATGTGTATAGTATGCCCTAAACAATCAAGTGTGAACCATAGAACAAGAGTTCGTCATCAGGAAATGAAGATACAAAAATGTATCACGGTGTGTAAGATTTCTCAAAGATATGAACTATGAAGTGTAGAGTGTAAAAGTAGTAAATGAGAGCCACCTGAGAATGCTAGGAGGGGGGAAGAGTAAGCATGATGCCCCCTAAGTGTATGATAATGAAGAATCTATCCAAGAAAAGTGAAGGGCAAGGGTCCTCCACCCACTGTCTGAGGTGATAAAGATATGTGACCATCATCAGAATCAGAGTCAACCACATTACTAGGGTTAGAATCAAATGGTTCATTAACATTGTAAGCTACATCCGGGTCCCATTCATCGACATAGGCATTGTCTAGAGCACAAGGTGGAATTATAATTTTAATTATAGGAGGTGGTTATTAAGCTTGACTTGGAAATGTCGTAGATACCTTTAATGGAGGAGTTAGACCAACTTAAGAGGAGGTTTCTTAGTTTGATTAGGTTGAATTGATAGTGTCATAGATGAATTTGGAGGAGGGAGAGTGAGACTAATTTTGAGAGGCAGTTGCTTATGTGGTTCTTGACTCTCCATAGAAATAAACTTAGAAATAATGACATGATGCTCATTAGATATAGACGAATCAAATTTAGGAACCCATTGGGATGTAACAATTAAAGATGTAGGAGGATGTCGTGCAACGAATGAGATAAAACCTTGACACTCAAGATGCTTGATTATTCATTGTAAAGTATAGCAATCATTTTCATTATGTCTATTGATTCGATGATAATTATAATATGGGAAACCTTGATATTTTGCAAGTCGATAAGGAGGATAGCCTTGAGTAGACGATAAAGTGATCAATCGATGACTAAGGAGCTCAGTAAGAATTTCATGTTGCTAACTTATGTGATCAAAGGTGAGAGGCTCGTAATGGGATTGCTTAAGGCTCACAGTGATATGAGAAAATGTAGCATACATAGAATGAAGATGGGAGGTAGAAGGAGAACAAACATGAGCCTGAGAAGCGTCCTTAAGATATTAGATTTCAGATTTGAGAGATTTAATCGTGGATTCCATAGCCTAAAATTTTTATTGAAATAAATAATTTAAAGCTTGAATTGATTCCAACATGGATTGATTAGATGGAGGATCATGAAGACTAGGGTTGTCAGATAGATGATCTAAAATAGCACTCACTTGATGCGGCGTATCGCTAGGGAGATACATGGTGTCTAGGGATTTTTTCAGAACAACTTGGCAATTAGGATGCATTTGAATTAAATCATACAAAGAAATTTGAGGAATTTTAGGAGCCATGATAGAAAAGATGATATGCCAAATAAGGATCCGAAAGACCGATCACGAGTGGGGTTCACCAAAATGATTATGTTAAACGTGGATTTTATGCCTAATATGATGTTATTGTAGCAATCAAATAAATATGCAATTAATTATAGAAATTACACCCAATAAACTAAGCAATATATTATGAAACCCTAACTACAAGGAGGGGAGAAGGTTATTAGCTAATTCACAATTAATTTTGAACTATAATGAAGTGATGGCCAAGTGAACAAAGCAAACAGGGAGAGTCACAAAGAGACCTAAAAATGCATATCTAGATAGATATGATGGATCATGGCACTGGAGGGGGACATGGGCATGCAATGGGTGCTCTAGGCCTATTTTAGGGCATCTGGGTATGTGGAAAAGATCAGAAAACCTCCTATGAGGTGTCGTAAGGTGTTTGCCTTTGTTAGCTCCAAGGTCACACCCAGGATGATTGAGGTCATTATAAACCTGCAATGAAATATAAACCTACAAAACCCTCAAATAGACATCAAATCCTAAAAAGAAAGATGCAAAATGAGGGGTCAAATTTTCCTTACTCGTCATGATGGTGAACCTACGGGCTGAGTGTTTTACTACATCTCACACCCAATGTATTTCTATGTGTGTGTGTGGAATTGTGCCCTAGGTGGTTCTTGTGTGAGTTGCACTTGATAGCAAACAAATAAGCCAGATGTAAATAAATGTAGTATATGTGTGCAAGGAATAGAATGAACTTCCCTCCTATGAAGTGTATGCAGAATGACTAGACCTTGTGTCCCTTGTGAGGGTGTTAGATGGATGCAATGGTTCTCCTAGATGTTTGATGGATGCAACCTTAGGTGGTGATAGCTAATGCTTAGTGCTTGGTCCCTTATTATAATCACATAACTTTATATTTATATGATACCCTTTCTTGAATTTCATAACTAACCATGAAAAGGATGACTAACAAAAAGATAAGATGCTCAAATGGCTATAAAGGACCTAAAAAGTGTGAGTAATGTACATAGGGGTCAAGGGCGCCCAAGGGAATGAGGGTGCATGGCGCTAGCGTCCTGGCTAGGAGCTAGTGTCCAAGATGATAAAAGCTAGAGTATAAAAAGCATATTGAGCAAGTAAGGGTGCAAGACTGAAAGTAACAACAAAAGAAAAGAAAGGTGGTCAAAGATATGGCTTAATTATTACTTTTCTTACTTAGGAATCATATGAATAGTATTATTTAATCAGGACTAGATAATTACCCAAAGTGTGTGATTTTGTGTCTACACACATTGACATGTAGAATGCCAAGTGAAAAATAGCTTTGTGGCTAGCCACAACTTTAAGCTCAAGCAACAACAATACACACATCTAAGCTTCCAATTATAAATTTCATGCCAAGATTACTAAATTTCCTTCAACAATGGGGCAAAAGATTAGTTAAAATAGGCAGCTCGAGATAATATAA